>VWYK01045833.1:450-10778 GCA_013399775.1 Semnornis frantzii | reverse complement strand
AAATAATCCCCCCCCCCCCCCCAATTCTTGTATGTATTGCCAATTATTTCTATTGTACAGACAAACTGAGATGTCTCCTTGCTCCTGTTGTACAACCATCCTGCTAGGCTACTGCTCTTCATGAGCTGGGGTGGGGGGCTTTAACCAGTAAGAGAGTTAGTCTTACTTAGTAAATACCTTTACTAGTGTCTTAGTAAATCCCTTGGGAAAAACTTTTCACAGAATCACAGAATATCAGGGGCTACAAGGGACCTCGAAAGATCATCTAGTCCAGCCCCCTGCCAGAGCAGGATCACCTATACCAGATCACAGAGAAGACACCTGATGTTTTAGCTTAGTTGCTATATTGGACTAGCATCCAAGTAGCAGCAATAATGGTGTTTTAACTTTATTATTATGAATTATTGTACTGTCTCCAGTCTCCTGTTTTCTCTTGTAAGTGACCATGAGGAAAATCAAGAAAATAGAGCCCTTGCCTGGCCCATGCCAGTGCTGCTCACCAAGCACGGGCCCAAACCAGCTGCTTTGTGCCTGCAGAGCGCTGTTATTCTGCTGCCAGCTGTGCTCTGGTATTCATCACTAAAAAGGAGCCCCCAAATACCTTGTTTAAATTTGGCTATGTTTCAAAAACTTGGTAATTCCTGGAATTTCCATTTAAGTTTCAAAGAGTGGAACTGGAAAAATGTTGATAAGATGAATATTCCATTTCCTTTCCAGAGCAAATCAAGTAAGTTCTGGAACTACTACTAAAAAAAAACAAAAAAAAAAATTCTGTACCATTGGATCAATGGAAGTACTTCATGAAAGTAAGGCACAAACACCTACAGAAAATCCTTCAGATTGAAGTAGAGCATTTTCTCACCACTGATGTGTGTAACTGGAGAGGAATGGGGAAGTTATTACTAGTATCTCGATCACTAAACTTTTTGACCATAAACTCTCAGTTTTATCTTGTGTGTGTGTACAGTAGCACACAGTAACAGGTAAAAGAAACTGTGGTAGAGGACAAAGGAGGAGTCACCAAGAGGGGAATTTTTGATTTTTGTTCCTTCCCAGCAACTTTAAATTACAAATGTTTACTGCACACCTGGACTTCGCCCTGAACAAACTATTTCATTGTAAGACTGGGCAGGTGTTTTACAATGTGAAATACCTACATTGGACTGTTCTAACAGAAAATGAGGTTCACTAGAAAGCTCTGTTGACTTTGTCTTAAGCTCAGCAGGAAGGGAGGAGGGCAGTGGGAGCAACGGTGGTTTTACCCAACATGGGATACTTTTACAATCAGCTGGACAGGGTGCTGGGCCACCTTGTCTAGATCCTGCTTTTACCAAGAAAGGTTGGTCAAAAGATGATCCTTGAAGTCCCTTCCAACCTAGTATTCTATCATTCTCTGAAACTACAGCCAAGGCTCCAAAACCTAATAAAGGAGACAGCAATGGAGCAGTACAGACAGAAGACTAAAGATGTCAGGGGTGGCTGATAACCTTGGCAGCTGCTGCTTCTTGCTGCTCCAGAAGCTTACAGATTGCTGGCAACAGCAACGCAGATTTTTCTCTCACTGCTTTGCCAACGAGGTGTCTCATTGCCAAAGGTCTCCTACCCAAATGGCAGAGTAATAGGATCATAGAATAGTCTGAGTTGGAAAGGACCTCCAAAGGTGTACCGGGTTAGGGTGGATCCCTCCCCTGGTAGAATAAACTCACCACAACACAGATTTTTGGGGTTTTTTTTTTGGTGAAGTCAGGAAAAAAAAAGAGAAATTGTATTTCTTATCGTTTAAACTAAATATAACAGTATAGGGAGAATGTAACTACTACGGGAATATAATAACCTGAAGGAAGATGGGGAAGGGGTCAAGCGGTGGTGAAGCAGCAAAAGCAGGAGCAGCAGCCAAAACAGCGGCAGGGGAAGATAGCAGCAGGCACAGGCGAAGCACCGGAAGCAGCAAGAGGCAAGTATGAGCTGTGCTTCCAGACATAAAGCTCTTGATGCTCCAATGAAATTATGTTAACTTATCCATTGTTGCCATTATATGGCCTATCCCTCAAATGTTCACCTTGGAGCTTCCACTTCTAAGTTTCTCTGTTCTGAATTTTTTTTATGTCTGAGGTAGGAATCTAACTCAAACGGCCACAAAAGGTCATCTAGAGTCCAACAACCCCTGCAGTCAGAAGGGGCATCCTCAACTAGATGACGTTGCTCAGGGCCTTCTCATACCTTCTCCATACCTCTCTGGGTTTGGCAGATTCCAGTCGTGTGAACAGCTCTGCAGTAGAAAAACTTAGTCATCCCCAAGCACTGTGCTGCAGTGACCAGCCCTTTCCCAGTCTTTTCCTGTTTTACCTGAGGAATGTACAGCTCCGCACTTTGCGCTGAGGGACACAAATACAGAGAGCTTTTTCTCCTATGCTGATCAGACAAAGAGCTTATCTCACTGAAGTGTTTTACCCTCACTGTTTCTAACATGTAACTACTGCACTGATTTATAAACCCTCTTTTCCCCAAAGAGATTGTCATGTCCTGTTTAGTCCTAGGGGGTGACCACAGAAAATAGCTCTGTAAAAATCACAATTTATCTTTGAGAAAAAATAAATCAAATTAAGAAAGATAGGACTTCCTGTCTCATCAAATACACTCTCAGGTGATAGATCTGTTGCTTTCAAGATTTAAAAAGTCTTTTTTGTTCTGGGAAAAAAAAAATCCATATTGGCTTTCAGAGTTGATCATAAATCATTGTCTTAACTCTGGAGTCCAGTCTGTTAGGACTGTTACATCCCAGTCAACTCAGTATGTCTAAACAAGGTTCCATCTCATTCTCCTTGGCTGACTTAGGGAACAGGCCGCCTGCTCTCACCTTGGGCCAGCTGGGGCCACCACTGCTCACAAGAAATTTAGTGTGCACCAATTTTGCAGCTACATAAAGCAAGTACAGTTACTTCTTTATTCATTGTTAGTATGAGCTGGCACATTCCAAAACAGAATGAAAAAAGCCAATGAATCTGAATCACCATGCAGGCCACTGAAGTCTAAATCCCTTCTCCAGAAGTAGAACAAAAGTTTTGGTTTATTGGCTATGCATTTTCAGTGTAACATTTAAGATCCATTTGGAAACGTTACATCTATCAGTACCAGGAGAGCCAAAGCCCGAAGTGCAGTACAAGCCACTTTCAGTGCTGCACTGCACATTTTTCATCACTACTTCAAATGCTTTTTTTCCTTTGAGCTGAGCCTCTCGTGATGGTTACATTTATAAAGCATCTGTGATAGTTTCTACACGTGCATAACTGAGACTCTGAGCCAGCCTGCTCAATAGCTGGTGGAGGCTGACTCCAGTGAACTACTCAGGTGTGGGCTCCACAGCTAGGAACTTCCTGAAGTGGCAATCTGACCCAGCACAGGGATCCAATCAGCAAAATACTGCCCCATCTCTGGATTAAAAATGACTCGGTCTGCTCGCAAAGTCAGATAAGCAAGACTTAAGCCCAGGGATTCCTGGTGCAGCTCCACCAAGGTGTATTTCATGGAACTAGTTACATGCTCTGCACTAGAATGCTAATTAGACAAGCCGAGCCAGAGGAACACACACAGAAATAAATGCCAAGCAATACGGTATCCCCTAATAACAGCTGATAGTGATTAGGGCCAGAATGGGCAATTACAACAATTTTGTCTAACCTTTCATTAAGAAATTAGGGAATCTCAGAAGAGGTTGAAGTCAGTCACTGTTCAGAAAGACACTGTTAAGACAATTCAGGAAAAGAAAAAGGAATGTAAAAAAAAATTGTAAGAGGCAAGTTCTGGCTTGTTATCTGCAAAGCATGTACTGATGCTGCAGGTTCGTTTGTGTCCTCTAACTTTGAAAACTCCCTAGGCCTTTCAGAGGATGTTGTGTTTCTTTTACATCACTTTCTAAAACAATCTGTGTGCTGTTGTAGTGAAAACTGGTACCAACTTACCAGTTTGGCTATGCTGTACCAAGCTCAGAACATTACAGCAGAGGATCTCTTAGTCAGCACAAAAGTCTAGACTCAAATTGCATAACACTTTTTTTTCCCCATCGAGTTCCTTGATAAAAGCAAAAATCAACAAGAAACACAACCGTGTCTTTATCACCCCGCTGCGCTGCACCAAGCAAGCTCCAGAGAAAGGCTCAGGTGTGACCCTCCGGGCCATGCTACTCACCGAGATGCGACATCAGGACAGTGGCGCTGCCTTTGTCCGGAGTGTTGTAGATCACAGCTGCTGTCGCACCCTTTCTGGCTGCCACATTGATTTTTTCGGCAAAGCTGCAGTTGCCTCTCTCAATCAGCGCTATCCACGGTCCGTTCGTGACGGTGAACTGGGTGTTTATGTCGCAGGCTTGAAGATTAGATTCTGGAATGCCCACAGGCCCCTGAGCGCTGAGCAGAGGAGAATTTAATCCATACAAGCCACACTCGCACTGCTCAGACACAGACCTGTTGCTGGTGCTGTTGAAATAGAGTAAACTCACAGAGGCACGCACAGAAAATGCCTCTGCAGCCCTCAGAACACAGGCAACCACCAGAAGGCAGGAAAAACTGATCTTAGCCACTGGTTTCATTGCTTATTCATACAAGCACAAAATGCAATGTCTGTAGAGATATTTTTGGCTGCTTGCAGTTGTTGTTAGCCCACAGCCTGCTGTGGAGTCTGAAATTTCAGTTCCAACCGGAACTTGACACCGCCCAGGTGAGTCCTCGAGGTGTCAGTGAGCTTATCTGGAGTGGGGGCTGGGACGGGACACAAGTGACGCACCTGCCTGTTGTGTAATAGAGAAGGACTGAAGACTTTCAAGTAACCTTCGGCCCCAGTTTTCTGCTCCTTTTTCGCAAAGGCCCCTTCTCCCTCTCCTTCTCCCCAATTACTGCACAGTCCCTAGCTCTGATGGTGATTCCTGAGAGATTGCTCAAGCCCTTTCCTCCAATTTCAGCCTGAACATCACTTCAGAGGCTCAGGCCATCTTTCATTCAGTGATGTAAGCTCAGGGTTCTCACTTCATAATGCGGTCTGTGATGCAAATGACCCTGTTACAAATGTCGAAAGTGAAGGGGAGGGAAACATCAACAAAATCTACTCATCTTAAAGACTAAGATAACCAAATCATTCCCCACATTCTTCCTTTCAGATTCTTTCAGTCACTCAGAATAATTGCATCAGTTTCTTTAGAATGTTAAGGTTTTTGTCCTTTATCTGAACTCACATTATAACACAAAGACAGCTGCATTCCTCCTTTAATTGCCATTAACTGAAGTTAGGGTACAGAATTTACTCACCCAAGTCCAGATTGTTCTGGTGTTTACAATAAATTGATTTTGATACTGATTTACAGCAATGCAAGAGATGCAGAATCACCCAAACTGATGACAGAGGCAAGCTACTGCTTTCAGCTCATTTTCACACACTGCTTCACTTTCAAAAGTTACACTGAGATGTCTCAGTGGTTGTCACACAGCTCAGCTCTACAGATTCTTTCTCTAAATTCACTTGGTGTTTTATTACATAACAACCACTAATATAAACTCTTGTTTTCTCATGCTGGAGCAGAAAAATGAGTATCTTACTAATTCCAGCCCATAATGAAAACGAAGGGCAAACGGCAACATTATCAACACCTGTTTGTTGTTTTTCTGCGAAAGTCATGCCTGCACATAATGCTGAAAGCCAAGAGAAGTTGAAATTGGTGGCATATATTTTGATGGTCTAAAGAAGTGGGCACAACTGTGGAGAAAGTCGTTGGAAAACCAAAATAGCTTTCAGAAGCGAAAAAGAAAGAAATAATGCTAAGCCAAAATGTTTACATATATTAATTTATTTATATTCTCCAGCTTTCAGTGTTGCACTAGTTCTACATTTCATTAATTAAAGCTTTTCTTACCTCTAAGACCTATGACAGCAACTTTTATACACTGCAAAATACCATTAGCTACATACAGTTTACCTTCCTCTAGTTTTCCTGGAAATTAATGCTGGAAACATAAGAAACAGGCCAAATGCAGGATTTGAGAGTACAGTGCTTTGGCTGGGTATGAATTCTGCAGTTAGGAAAAGTGCTCTGATAGAATTTACCCTCAGCAGCAGCAAAACACAGCAGCAAGAAAGACGATTCCTATGACATTTTGCAGGTGTAAAGACTCTGTGTCTTGGTTTAACACAATGAAAAATTCAGTATCAAGAATGCTTTTGTTTTATACTTGTGTCAATTAAACATGAAGTGCAGTAAATCAACCAAGTAGTTTCTGTGCAGAGGACGTTTGCCACAGTGCTACAATGCTGGTTTGACAGGGAGGAGGGATGCTGTGGTGGAGCCACATTAACACTGCAACACTTTAGACACAGAAGTCAGCGGATTAAGTTCAGCGTAACTTACAGGGATGGGGCAGGTGCCTCTACAGAATGACCCAGAGTAGAGTTCCATGTTTCCTACAGACATGGAATATTCTCTGTGCACAAGCAACCTATGCTTCTAACACTGGCAATTTATAAAAATCTCTCTCCTCAGCTTTTGCCATGAAAAAAATTCAATAAAGTTTCTGTAAGAAAAGATAAAATTACATGCTTTAAAGTTCAAGTTCATCATTTAGACATATTCCACAGTGTTCTGGCACTTCTTAGGAAGTACTAACATGGAGGTTGAAATTATTAATGCTACACGTTTAAAATGTAGTACAGTGCAATGCAGCCTTTGCTGCATTTCTGTTTCATGGGATGGATGGGAGTGACCAGAACAGTTGAATATGTGGCTCTGTGACAGTGCTAGCCACAGCATTCCCTTTGTACAAAGATAACCACTCTAAAAATTGCTTCTGGAAGTCATGGTTTCATTAAAATTAGACTTCGACCTGAAGTACATCTAATAAAAAACACTGGCTGACACAGTCAGCATGGCTCAGCTTGGTACATGAAGTGCTGGTGCTAACCTCTCTCACTCTAGAGCAATGGCTTCTGATATTCACATGCCCATAAATAATGAAAATATATAGACAGCATACTGCAAGCAACACCATGCTCTTTTCCAGGTGGTGTGTTTTCATTTTGCCTTCTGTGGTGAGGTTACAATGCACTCTGAAAGGCACAGGTAGATGAACATTGCTCCAGAATTAATACTATGTGATCCACACAACATATAAACATTTACTAGATAATCAACATTCAATTTTTAGTCTCTGTGCAGTTTAACTAAACTTTTCTCATTAATACATTTTTAAACTGTAAACCACACTAGAGAGACAGAATAATTTAATCAGTTTCTTCAGAGTGTTAAGGCTTTGACTTCTTATCTGAAGTTGCCTATGAACTTGCACTATAATAAGGACAGCAGCCTTCCTTCTTCAGTTTCCATTAACTGAAGTTAGGCACAGAATTTAAGCATTTCAAGACAAAGCCCTCTGTCCCCAGGGCAGATGGAGTGAGCTACTAGTCAAAAGAGATACTTCCCAATTACCAACAGCCTGCCAAAATGTGCCTAGAAGTTTACCACAGAAGAATAAACCTGTTCCTATAAATTAACTCTAGGCTTTGGAAAATAACGGTACAATTTAATTGGCAAACTTCCATCATGCAATTATTTCTTCTCAAAGAAGTGAACTGAGACAAGGACTTCACATGGACAGGTTGTCAAACTGCAGTATGTTTTAGTTTCTGCTTGAGAATCATTTCCTAAGCATCCAGCTGTTTAGACTGTTTGACATGGAAAGAAAGAGTGGGACTGGTTCTAAACTCAGCAGGACCCAGGTGCTACTTAGTAGAGAGATTAAAAAGTTAACAGAACTCTAGAGTCTCTTGCTCTTGTGGAAATAACAGCTGCTGAGATCCTTCATGTACTCTGCACAGCTATTATAAAAACCCCAATGAAATGGGGATAGTGATGATCAACAGAACATCCAATGATGATACAGAAATGGTCTATCCTGCTATGCTAAGTACTCCTTAAAAGTATTTTTTTCTTGCAAAGCTAGAAGCCAGTTTCAGAGTTCAAAGNATTCTGACTTGCAGCCTAAATTTATATCACAGGCAGTTAATTCTTCTGCAGACACTGCCTTTAGCATTGGGAAAGCCTGCCTCTCTTCCCAGGCCTCAATCCGATATACACATTTCCTGTGTATGGTATGTGCATAGGCAGAGAGGTGGCCATTATGCTCTTTGGCACCCTATCAAAAGAAAAGGTCCTTGTACTCCCTTTTTGAACATAAGTGACCAAGACACTGTGGAATCTATTTCAAGACTAAAAAAACAAAGACGGCAATCATCCTTCTCAGTCGCATGGATGACCGTCATAATTGCTCTAAGAATCTTAATTTCCTATTTATGTCTGCTAGCTCTAGAAAGTGCAACGTGTAGAGGGCATATTCAAGTTATGGGAATTTTGTTTCCCTCCTTCTCAACATGAATTTGAAAAATAAGTTATTAAATTAGACTGGATCCATCATTTCAGGTTCCACTGTCTTGTAGATTTTGCTCAGAAAGACTTCCACCTTATCCTCACCCAAGTGGCAGAGGTCCAGGATGCAGACAACGTGCTTGCCGTCTAGATCCATCGCTGCTTTTACAATTTCATCTAGAAGTTCAGAAAAGGTGTTTTAATAGAAGTGCAGCAAAAAGGTACATGGAATTGATGTTGCTTTCTATGCAGTAATACCTGTATGTTCAACCTTCTTTCAGTGAAAAGCCTTAAAAGCCTACTGGGATTTATTGTATTTCAGTAGATTTTTACTAGTAAATTCAATCACAAGAAATGACAGTGTCAGAACACAGATACAGAAAAGCTGAAATGTGCATTACTTAACCATTATGATTCTCAGATTTCATAGTAGTATTCAAGGAAAAGTGAAGATACATTAAACAAAATCAGGTGTGTCCAAACATGCAGGAAAACTCAATGCTTATATAGCACTTTGTAGTAGGATACGCGATAACACTGTTCACCTTTTTTCTTGGGAGGTGCTAGTAAATACAAGCATAATCTGAGGGAAAGTAATTCAGTCTCAGGCAAATACTTTAGTTTGTAAGGACTGCAGGTTGCACTACAGCAGCAGTTCAGAGTGACATCAGTGAAAGGGGCTGACTGACAGTTACTCCACTCTGCTTCACAGCAGATCAAGCCAAATACGCACATGGTCAGCCACACATGCTGACTTCTACATCAGTCTGATTTTGCATCAACCTCTAAACACTAAGTCACTTATCAGTTTCTGGTTTGGACATTAAAATACTATCCTCAGAGTATGAAAACAGTTTCAGTAAAAACTGCCTCCAAAGTTCAATGTTACATTTACTGAAGGTGGCCATTTCACAATGTCTAACCTACACCACAGATTTCTATAGAGGATTAACTTTTGCATTGAAAGACAGAACAAGAAATGATATGTGAAAGCCAGTTTCACCTGAAAGTGGAAACACACCATGAAGCCTCCCATCGTTAATGGTCTTCTGCTGGCATGCAGAGATGTGACTCATACAAGACAGCAGTGTATCATTTTCAGTGTCATCTAGCTGAAATAAGTGGGGATGTTCAGGACAGAAGAGTGGAAGAAATGCAACATCTATTGCAACATCGTGGTTTATACCTTTTGAAAAACAAATATTTAAGTTAGGGGAAAACTTCATCTTCAGCCCATTAGCAACATCTTGCACAATTTCTTCTTCTTTTAAAAGAAACAATCTATTCCAGGCTGAACACTGATTCTAATTTCATTGTTCTTTGTCCACTAATCAATACCTGATAACTAAAAAGACATTTCTATGTACACATGTACATATTTATACATAAGCACATTCAAACGGGTATGTTATAACGTATGATGACTTAAGGCTAACAATGCCTTCTACACCAACATTAGAAGCCATTTCACACTCCTTAAATTTATTGCTGCTACGAGGGAAGTAAAAATAATTTTACAACCGATTTATCTATGCAGTATCTGTGCTACTTTTGTCTTGAATACTATATTGTAAGTCCCAGGGATTTAGTGACTGTAAACATTCAAACACCTTCTCTGTAAATCTCCCTTAGCAAAATAATGGAAACTTTTAAATGATGAGAACT
The DNA here is from genome assembly GCA_013399775.1 of Semnornis frantzii. Classification (NCBI taxonomy): domain Eukaryota; kingdom Metazoa; phylum Chordata; class Aves; order Piciformes; family Ramphastidae; genus Semnornis; species Semnornis frantzii. Next base: position 712 of record VWYK01045833.1, on the reverse strand, counting down.
TCACATGAACATGATTAAGCTAGGCAACTTCCTCCTCCTTTTAACAGGAAAACAAAATCCAACAGATTAATATCTGATAGTAACACTAACGGATATACACCAACTTATATAGTTGTATTTTAAAAAATAAAGATCGATCAACTGATGCTTTGTTCTAACCAGAAGCAGCAGGGAGCCACTGATGAGTATGGCTAAAATACAGTACTTAATTTCCTAGCGTGTGTGCTGGTTTGAGCTAATTGGAATATTTTAATAGAGAAAA
>VWYK01045831.1:17729-31503 GCA_013399775.1 Semnornis frantzii | reverse complement strand
TCCACTCTAAGCCATTCTATGATTTCTTACTCCACTATTTGCCTTTTGCTTCACCATGGTTGCATGATGATTGAACCCTTGTGGCATATACAGCTGGTTTTGCTGATCTTGCATCAGAAGCATTTCTTGGTCAGAGGAGATTGGAGAACTTCAGTTGTGTAATGTCCACCTTCAAAAAGCAGACAGATTAAAAAGAAAAAAAAGAGCAACTACAACAGAAAATCTGAAGTACCATAAATGATCAGTTGGACTTTGGCTCCTCTAACTTGGCAAAAGCTGGCATGATGCTTCAGGAACCCTCTAACTTCAGCTGTGTGAAGGAGGGATCTCAGCTGACAGGAGCCAGCTGGACTCTTAAGGTGTGAATCTGAGTTTCACAGTTGTGATGAAAAAGTCTTAATCTGCTTGGCTGCTATTTTAAGATACATGCAGCCCTGTTTTATGCTTGTCCAAACTGGTTTCATTTTTAATTGCAGCAAGCTCTTCTGCTGCTAACAGTGTAAAAGGGTGGTGATAGTAGGGAGACAGTCCTGAAAATGCTGATTTAATAAGTTTCAGATTTCCTTGCTGATGATAGTCGTGGCAATTTAATGTCATAAAATCTTGGGGCAATCCAAAGTGTCCTGAAGCTTTAACATTGGCTTTGTGCCACAGCTAACAAGGTCCCTTGGTAGCTTTTTGGGAGGATTTTCAGGGTTGAGAGGAGTGAAAAAAGACTCTGCTGCAACAGGCTAACTTATGCAGCATCACTAACTGACCAGGAGCTGCTGCTGGTTGTCTGCTGGAGCCTGCTACTGTTGTCTAACCATGTGAGTCCTGGCGAAAAGCAAGAATCTAAGGGCAACATACATTCTAAGACCTTACAATAAGGTGATTTTGTGCTTTTTGAATGTAATGAGATTTATTCTGACCTTTTGTGATGAAACCTCCTCAGAATATATTATTATAGAATCCACCACTTCTTGCTTACTGTTTAGAAATTCAGAATTATTCCAGCTTCTTATTCCCATCCACCACTTTTCACCTGTCATCTACTATTTCTGCCATCTGAGAAATGGTAACAGCAGAAGCAACACCATCCCTCCTGGGGCTGGGGGAGGGTAAGCTGTGGTTGTCTGCTGTCAGGGATGCAGTGTCCCTTCTTCCTTATGTCTGGAGATACAGAGTCCTTTGTCATGCTGGTTCTACCAGGGCATGCAAGAACAGTGTCCCTTGGGAGGGATTATTGCAGAAGTATTTCAGAGGATTTGCAGACTTGGGTGGCTGTCCCATTAGTAAATCATACACTGGCAGGCTCTTCTACAGCATATATGGAAGCTTGGATGTCTTAGCTTTTTATTCTTAGACTGAAGCTAAAAATCTGGTTTACGGCCAACTCCTTACCTACTGGAAGAAACAGGAGTGTGAGACACCTCAAGGTCTTTCAGGGCTTGGTGAGGAGAGCAGCATAGCCTTATTTAACTGCAAAGCCAGCACTGAGCACTGAGGTGCTGCAGTTTGGTCTCCTGTGCTCCAGGAAATCTTACTCGTTGCAGTGCAGAGCTGAAGCTCTCTGCTGCTTCTCTTCATCTCAGCTGCACTGTGGCAAAGAGAGTAAATCTTTCCAGAGTGCTACATGATGCTTCCTTCTGTCGTGGTCTCCTCCTCTGCTTTTGGGGCTGCCACAGGCTGCAGTGAACTTTACTGCTGGAGATGGTGAAGTTTCTAGCAAAGCAGGGTGAGAGATTGATTCCCCTCAGATCTGGGCTGGTTCCACACACAGACTCTCCTGTGTTTCTGGACCATACGTACTGCGGTCCTGGTTTACACACTTTGTTTAGAGAAAACTACTCATGCTCTGTGGAGCCAGCTGAGATCTGCCTCCAGCCTAGACTATGAAATATGACTAAAGAGTCTACATGGCAATGCTTAAACAAGTTTCATGTGCCATATGAATGGCACTGGCTGGTTTATAGTGTAAACAAACTACCTGTATCTAGTTCTCGATTCGTCAGTATTTCCATGTTAGCAAAAATAAAATACTTGCTGGTATTTGAGGTACATTTTTTGGGCAGAGAAACTATGCTGTTGCAAGACCCAGCACTAATTTGGATAGGTTAAAAGGAAGGTTTGGAGACCTGCTGAGGGCTGGTTTGTCACTGTTTACACTGTAATTACCTCTGCATGTCAGAACCAGTTGGCAAGGAGTGGTCACATCTTACCACTGTTGTCTAAGGTCATCTTCCAGTTATCTTCACTCAGAGCTGGAAAAAATCTTGATTGCTGTTTGACTGAATTAATGGCTATAGTGATGGAGGGAGTGGCCGGGCAGTGTTCTCCTCTGTTACCCTTTTCCTGGAAGGCTGATGAATTATTTCAAGATCACCATGCATGGTAAAAATTCACTCTGAAATAGCATAGCCTTTTAAATAAGGCTACCACAGAAACTGCATTGTACACTTACATCTGGGGAAGATACCATGTTTTAAGCTCACTTACCTGTAGTTGTGCTTTGAACATTCTCCGTTGTGTGTCACCATGTACATATTTCTACATGATCACACATAGTGTACAATGGAAGCTGTGCATAGACTAAAACATGCCCTTGACTGTCTTGATAGCAGTGTGGCTGTGTGGAAACATATTGAAGACAACCTGCAAGAAAAAAAAATCCAACGAAGTGATAGCAAACATTGGCTTAATGAAAAGCCCCTTTGAAGAGCTTGAGTGAAGGAATGTTGTTCAAGGTAGAGTGTTTGCTCGGTGTTAGAAACACTCGTTACTGGTTCCCGTGTTCTGGATTAAAGCAACTGTAGGTAGTGGTAGGGTAGGAGTGTGGTTGCCAGTCAGGTAGTATTTTGGCTTGTCTTTACAAGGCAGTTAATGATAGAAATATTATGTCATGGTACAGAAAAACCATCAAACGTTAACTTTTTGTGGAAAAAAAAAAAGGGACTTCGACTTTGACTTTTGTTGTCCATTAAAATGAGTAACTTATGAATCAGTTCAGATTTACACTTTGTAACATAAAAGCAAAAGCAATTAAATCCTTTTTGTTTTTTGTTTTAAACAAACAAAGAAGATACTACTTGCCTATCTAAATTTCACCAGACTTGCATCAAACGATCCTAGATATTAGCCCCTCAAAAGTTACTTCAGAGCTCTGCCTGTCATATTAATCTTCCACCTATTCTGCTTCTCCAGAAACCTGTCTATATGGAAAGATCTAAAAGGCAGTTTTTAAAGTAAGGCTGGAAAATCCATCAGAGTGTTGCCATTGTGGAAAAAAGGTGTTTAAGTAAAACATGATTTCAGTGCAATCAATTGTTGTGAGGTATGCTCTGCATACAATAAGAGAAACCATGCCAAGGCTTGAAGAAATGAAAATAGAAACATAATTTATAAGAGTTTTATTGTTAAATGTTGTCAGGAGATCTGACAGCTGAGATTGCATGTATTTTGAAGTCTCTGCAGCTGCAAGTTGTCCTGTCTTTAATTCACAGATGGCTTGAGAAATATTCAATACAGTGTTTTTCCCTTCAGCACCAGAGTATCCTTTTCTTGCTTTATTTTATTGGCTTGATGTTTTAGGGCACTTCGTAATGTTGACTGCCCTGCTTTCAGTAAGAGCTCTATCTCATTGTCTGCCAGTACTGTCTGTTACCTGTAATGTTAGGTCATGGAACCATAGAATGATAAGGTTGGAAGGGACCTCTAAGATCATCTAGTTCCAACCCCCTGCCATAGGCAGGGACACCTCCCACTAGTACAGGTCACTCAAGGCCTTGTCCACCCTGGCCTTGAACACCTCCAGGGAGGGAGCAGCCACAACCTCCCTGGGCAACCTGTGCCAGTGTCTCACCACCCTCACTGCAAACAACTTCCTCCTAACGTCCAGTTTTGATCTCTCCTCTGCCAGTTTAAACCCATTGCCCCTTGTCCTGTCATTACAAGACCTTATAAATAGTCCCTCCCCAGCCTTCTTGTAGGCCCCCTTCAGATACTGGAAGGCTACTCTAAGGTGTCCTTGAAGCCTTCTCTTCTCCAGGCTGCAGAGCCCCAACTCTCTCAGCCTGTCCTCATAGCAGAGCTGCTGCAGCCCTCTGATCACCTTTGTGGCCCTCCTCTGGACCCGCTCCAACAGTTCCATGTCCTTCCTGTGCTGGAGGCTCCAAAACTGTACACAGGACTCCAGATGGGGTCTGAGGAGAGCAGAGTAAAGGGGCAGAATCCCCTCCCTTGCCCTGCTGGCCATGCTGCTCTTGCTGCAGCCCAGGACTCTGTTGCTGTCTGGGCTGCACTCACACTGCAGGCTCATGTTGAGCTTTTCATCAACCCAGACCCCCAGGTCCTTTTCCTCTCCAGCCATTCACCACCCAGCCTGTATTTCTTCTTGGGATTATGCCTACCCAGGTGCAGGTCCTTGCACTTGGCCCTGAGGTCCTTCCTTGGATGGGGGCAGGACAAGTGGGGAACAAATTATGTGCATCTGTTTCAGGGACTGGACAGTTTGAAACTGAATAAAGTGTAGGCATGGGTTGGGAAGCAAGTTCGTGTCTTGCCAGTCCAGAATATGCCAGAGAACTGTCTGGGGCAGAGTGTCTTCCAAAGGGATAAATCTCTGTGTAGAGAGTGAGTGGTAGGAGAGGGAGGGAAACTGATTGTTGCTGGAAAACCCTGAAGAAACATGGTTTGCTCCCTTGCTGGTGGTGTAAGAGCAACAGAAGGTGGGAGAGAGCTGGGGCTGTGTGGGTTACTGCTTGAGCCTCTGTGGGTGATGATTTTCAGGATGAGTGTAGTCCTGGGTTGTGAGACCTCACAGGGCTCTCTGACTGGTGCATTGCTCTGGGAACGTGCTGGATCCTGAAGCTGGCAGTCATGTGCTACCCACACTGGCCCTTCTCTAGCCCAACTCACATCTATGTCAGTTGCCTCACTGTTTGTGGTGAGAAGGCCCCAGCACTAAAGCTTACTGAGGTGCTTCTGTCACTCTGTCAGCAGTGACCTACATCCGGTGCTGGATGAGGGAGCCATGAAGCAACTGCAGCATCCAACTGTGGCTGGCTGGAACTGAGGGCATAGCTGCTACCCAGCAGGAGGAGTGAGGGAAACCCAAGCTTTATTTGTCTCAAGTGAACTGAAATTTACCAGCAAGACCATCTATTTCTGTGTCAAAACCGTTTTTGGCTTTTTTTTTTTGTGTGTGTGTTTTTTTTTGTTTTTTTTTTTTTTCTGTTCTGGTTTTGTTTCCTTTCCAGCTTTCTGTAGCAGCCTTGCTGAGGAATTTCCCTTGCCCAGCAGCTGCAGTCTCACCTTGTGATGGCATCAGCTTGGAGACAGGGTGATACAAGAGCCTTTCAGTCTTCACACCTGGTGCTGTGTCAGTGTTCTTGGTTTTGGTAATAACACAATGGTGATAAATGCTGCAGACTTTCTGACAGCAGCTTCCGGCCAAACAGCTGTACCTGGAAGCAATTCCTTGGGCAGCCCCCTGCTCTCCTGTGTGTGCCTCCACATAGGGTTTGGGCACCACCTGCACCCACAGGCTACAGTGCTTGTCCTGGCAGTCTGAGAAGGGTCAGTTGATATGAAGCGTTAGGCCGATAGGAATGTAGAGGGCTGAGGCCAAAAGGCTCACATTGGTGTTCAAGGCTTTTTTTGGTGTCCTGGAGGGCCTTGATGGAGCATTGCCACCTTCAGTGAGCCTTCATGTGGTACAAGACTCCAGCTCCCACGTAAGCATAGCTTCTGATTTCATTACTGTGGCACTGCACACAGGCTGTTCCTCTGTTTTGGATTTGGAAGCAGCTCAGTCAGCTATTCACAGGGTGGGAGTTTGTTTTGTTGTTTTTCGTGTGTTTGGTTTGGTTGCTTTGGGGGTTTTTGTGTGTGTTTGTTGTTTGTTTGTTTACTTAGTTTGTTGTTTTTGTTGTTGTCATTTTGATTTTAGGTTTTGTGGTTTTTTTTTGTTTGTTTGTTTGGTTTTCTTTGTTTTGCTCTTTTGAAGACCTGTTGAGATTAATTGCCTTGTTCTTCAAAAATGCTGGTATAATTTGTAGTCTGCTTATTGAACAGAATCATTCCAGTCATTAATAGTGGGACCTTTTATTCAAGTTCAGTCTTGTTCAGTCAATTGCAAATAGTCCTGGTTTATCTCATATGAATAATTGAATAAATACGAGTTTGAAATTGAGAGTTTCACTTGAACTCACGTTCACAACTGAGCTAATGCTTTCGGTGCCTGACATTGTCCATAGATGCACATTCCATCGTGTGAAAAACTGGGTAAAAGATGAGAGTGCTTTGATGTGGTTTCTAGTGTTTTGGTCTTCTTTCTGAGAAGAGGAAACCATCACTTGAAACCCCTTGTTCTTGGAGCTAGTTGAGGTGATAAGCACTGAAAAGGAGCATTGCCATTACATATCTTTATTGAGTGCTGCTTATGTTAAGACTGGTTTGGGGGTGTCTTTGGTAGGGTGTGCCAAACCAGATGTGGGATTGAACCTATTGGAATCATGGGCTCTGACCTTCCTCCATTCCTTTGCTACATGCCGGGATTTGCTTTCCATTTCACAGTGCCCTGCAGTTTGGCAGCCTCCTCCCTGTTTTGTTGCATGTTCAAAGCTGGCTTCCAGTTGAGACCTTGCTGTTGACCAGCTGCCTGGCAAGGAGCCAGAGGCCCATCTTGTGGTACATCTCCTGTGTCCTGCTCTTGGACAACTTTTTTTGGTGTTGTGGGAAAGCCTGGGCAGCTGCAATCTCACCAATTCTCGTCTCACAGATAGAAAGGGGCACATTTCTGTGCTGAAGCAAGCACTAGTGACGTGCCAGGAATATTTCACATTTTTTACAGTACCACAGTTATGGTATTTGTAGGTGGGTTGCCTTTTAAAAAACTGAGTTTTGTGATGTCTTCGGGGACTCAAAAAATATGTAGGCATGGCACTTTGGGACATGCCTTAATGGTGTCATGGTGGTGGTAGGTCTGTGGTTGGTTTCAGTGATCTTAGAAGTCTTTTCCAACCTGAATAATTCTCTGATTTTATAAGTACAGAGTATACAATGTCACTTGCAAAGAAATTTAAATTAAAAATGCACTCTTTTTTTTTTTCTTTCTTTTGAGGATTAACATGGACTGCCTAGGGGCTTGCTGTAGTATAAGCTGGGTAAAATGATGTGTTAATTTGAATTAAATGTCTTTGTTGTATGTGTAGGCAAGCCCAATTGAAGGGTCATAAGCACTGAACCTGTAATTGGATGCTTATGCATACGCGATGATGATCTTGCCTGCAAATGGAAGCAAGTTGGTGTGTGGCATAAACTGGCCTGACGTGCCTCTTGTGGAACAGGTGTTAGGTGGGAAGTCTTGATTGATATTGAATTGATTTGAAGCTTATTGACATATAGGGAATAAACAAAGAGGTGCAATTCAGTCAGTTTGCTGAGTTTTGGTGCATTGATGATGAGGGTTACCATCCTGGCAGTGTGCTTCTCCGTGATGCGGAGCTCCGGAGCAAAGAGGAATATTTTTCATGTTTGTGACAACTTGAGTATTGTAGTAGGAAAGACATTCTCGCAAGATGCTGCAAGCCACTGCTGGTGCAGTTGCCACTGGAGGTTGGGGAAGGGAAGTGGGAAGGCATCAGAACAGGCTCCCGGAGCTCGAACCTATGAGCAGCTGCTAGCCCACATGTCCCAGGTCCCAGCACGTCTGAGAGTTGTTATGAAAGAGGGGCTGAGGGAAAGGGTTTGAAAGAGCTTGGTTTGTTAGGAGGAGGAATGAAGACAGAAAATAGTTGGAACTGAAGTAAGCAGGGGACAAAATAGAGGATTATACAAAAATTAAACATTGTCTGTTACTCAACTGATTTGGTAGGCACAGGAATATGCCAAGCAGATATTAGAGATGAAGATTAAGTGGGAAGGGAAGATGGGTACTACAGTGATTCCCAGGGTAAATGGGGGAGAGTTTTACAGTCAGTGGAAAATAAACTGATGTGCAGTTGATGTGTGTATGTGATACTCACTTGAAGAAAAGGCTGGTGTCAGTTACAGTAGTGGCAATACCAGCTTAGCTGGTAATAGTTTATTTCTTGACATCAATAAATACCTTACATAAAATAATTTTTTTTTTCTTCCCCTCCATAGCACTTCATTGTGTGGGGTTTGATGTTGGTTGGAACAGGATTAAATTATATTGCATCAAAGCAAGCCCTGGACCCTGCTGCACCGTGTTGCCTGAAAGATTGTCTTGGGACAATGGAACGAATGTCCAGGGTTAGCTATTACAGAGAAATCGTATATTAGTGGACAGAAACATGGCTTTGGTCACACTTTTGTCATGATTAACTGCAGAATTAAAAATGTTGGTAGTTAATTGCTTCACTTGTGTTCTTGAATTAATTTTGATTTCTAAGAGAACCTCCCTGACTTGTATTTTGAGTAGTTGAGTACATAGATGACAGAACTCTCCAGGAAAAAAAGAGCAAACTACCAAAGTTTTGTTTTTTGTTTTTAGTCACTGGGTCCTTGGGCTTGTCGTGATTTATTTTTCTCCTTGGAACACTGCATTCCACAACTTGTAATGTGAACCCAAGGCATCTTTCTGCTTAGACTCGTGTATAAAGACACTTTGTAAGATTTATTGCATTCTTTTAACTTCTAAACACAAGGGAAATACAAATGGTGATCCTCAGTTCAGACCAACAGCAGTGAATGAAGAAAAAAATGATACTTTTAAGTGGATGTTTCCCTGTACAGTCCTGTGTATTCTGCTGGGCCGTGCTTATCTCTACTGTGAGGTCAGTGACCATAAGCAAAAAGATGCCTTAGAAAACTGAGAGCAGTGACATCTTGAATGGAACAAGCCAAGTCCTCTTGGAGCTGCTATCGAATTGTGTGGATTTTCATAGGTATCACTGTAGCAGCTGGGATTAACCTTGTGAAAAATTCACTTAGAGCAGTCCCTGGGCAACGGCAGGAAGGCTGTAGGCTTCACCCTTTGGGTCAGAGTTAGCTGTGATTTCTGGTGGGCTGTTGACTGGCCAGAAAGCCTACACAGTTGGTTCACTAATATAGGCATTAAAGAAAAAAGTTTGAGTGATTGATTTTTTTTTTTCTTTTTCAGTTTGTAAATCTGTCTCTCAGATAATCTCTCTGCTTTTGCTTTCCTCATCTTACTGAATTAAACTATGAAATTTTACATTGTCCCTCTAGTTATATGGATTTGAACAACTTAATTTAAATTAAGTATGTGATGAGAGTTTGATATATCTGTTTTCCATTTGTGAATATTAGCATTACCTTGTGTAAGTTGGTGAAGTACACCCAGCGTTAATAAAAGCTTTTCTTACATAGAAAAAGGCAGCAGAGGGAGGTTCATTCCTCCTTTTCTTTTACCCTTACCAAAACCTCCCTTTTGATATGTTGCAGTAACATCATTAACAGGCACATGCTAAGCTGCATTACTGTTCTCAAGCACCACAGCATGCAGTACTTGGCATTGGTCAGATGCCACCACATCTGGCATGTGTTATCGATAGTGAAAGCTGATAGTGTGTGACTGGCTGAAACAACTGCTGCCCACGTGGTGAGTGATGAATGTGAAGGATGGCCTGGATCAAGGCCGCGGGCAGGCATCTCGTCCCCGTCTAAAGTCGCCACTCTTTCCTCTGATACAAATCTCAGTCTTTGAATTAAAGAAATAGACCTGAACCCGCACTGACTGGGAGTTGTGTTTGGGAGGGGCAAGCCTTTAGGTCACTGTATAGAAAGGGCTATGCTTAATGCTTGCAATATGTGAACCGTTCAGTAGACAGTTTTGCACATTTTCAGAGAGCAGACGCAGTAACAGTTTCACTTATATTTGTGCTTCCAAGGTGCAGACAAGCCTATTTGTGGTTCTAAATAAAAATCTCTTTGAAATCTCACTGTGATGATGAAGGTTGTCATAATGCAAATACTGAATCATTGATAAGGAAACTTTTGGGGCGCTCCCTGCTTTCCTCCTAACCAGTACAGTTCGTCAGCAACTGACCCCAAACCCATCTCTTAGTGAGAAACAGCCTGAAAGACTCAGTGAGGCTCTACCCAGACTGCGAGGCCCAAGTGTGACTTGTACTTTTCACAAGAAGTGTAAATTTTCTGGATTTCTTGTTGTTGTACTTTACCTAAGCATTTAACTTAGCATTCTCTTAAACTCATTCGCCTCAGCTGTTGTGAAGTCTCTTGATACCATTTAATGACTTCATCCAAGCAGGGTTTTTTTGTCACTTGGCATCACGTCACAAAACGATAACAGTAAAAGAAAAGGCATGTGTGTGCCTGTCATTTAGGGCCCACTCTGACATCCTTTCCTGGTGTTAATAAATTGTTTTATGAATTAAATAGTTTGTTAAAATATAATTTCCATTAGATCTTGAGCTTAGGGGTAACTTGTCAGTGCAGAAAATTAACATTGCTTTGTGATATTCTCCTTCAATGGAATGCTTGAGAGATCTTTTTTCTTTTTTTCTAATTGCAAAGGATAATAGAAGTGTGATTTTCAACATAAAGAAGTGGACAGTATTAACGTTTTTATACTGTCAGTTCTTCATGCTTTTTTAAAGGGATCAGTGAAATTAATTTAATTGCAGTCATGCCTCTAACTCTTGATTTATTGGTGGGTTGTTTTCTTTACATGCTCACTAGTCGTTTTGAAAGTGTGCATTAGTGTGAATTACTAGTTACTCCAAATTGCATGGCATACAAAAAAAAATTCTCAACCAAATACAAAGATTTGTCCAACAAATACTTGTACGTTTTGGAGGACAATATTGCATTGCTCATGCAGCAGTTTTTGTGAATAGGTGTGGTATTTATGAATAAGGAAAATTACTTACTTCTTTGGGAAAGACATAATTTTCATTATAAGTCTTTGGCTTAGTATGTGATTTAGGTATTGCTGCTTTTCCAAATAGAGTCCTTTATTTATGAATGATGCTGCATGGTTTCAGAACAAACCCCCTCACAAAACATTAACTGCTGAAATTCTGCTTATGTAGTGCTCATCTGCAGTCTCAATTTTAATCTTGATGTGCCCCGTTGCAAGTTCTCCAGCTTCCTACAGCGTGTTAGAGAACATCCAGCTGGCATCATGTCCAAAGAGAGGGTGCATCCTGCTGCAGCAGACGGGCATCTGGATTGTGTTGCAGGGGGTGACATGGGAGTATGTCCCTCGTATGCTGCGCAGTCTTGCCCTCTTGCTGGTGCGCTGCCAAGAATTTCACTCTAGTTTCTTTTGCTTGATCCCACGTCCCAGGCTTATGTTGTGAGACAATGAATTAATTTTCTCTACTTGTCTGTCTTTCTCATTTGAGTATAGCTCTCCCACTAAGTGTCCAGGCCTTGACATTGTGTCCTAAAGCAGATCTGGCAAGTGCTGTGAGTAGCATAGTTGTTGAGCACATGGACCTTGACACTGCTCTGTGTATGTCCTCATCACAGTAAGACTGATGAATTTTGCAGCGTCCTGGAAAGAATAACATTGAATTACTAATCCTCTTGATTTTTGAACAGGTGTGAATCAGGACATAAGTTTGTATCATCCAAGCTTTGAAGCAGACTGTCAAAACCACACCAGTAATTTTTTTTTTTCCACAGTTTCTGCATGTCACTCTGTTTTTAATGTTCATTCAAATATTCATGTCTTTACTTGCCTGTCTTTCCTTTTTGGCTAGAGAAAGAAATCTGACTCAGTAGCATGTGATTCTTTTAGTCATACTTGCTTTCTTCTTCAAAGCTGACACTGAAGAGTGCTCTTCCAGCCCTCTGGTATGAGTTTTACATTTCAGTTAGCTGTTAAGGTCTGGGCATCCAATAGTTCCCTCCCACATTTTGTTGTTGGTTGGTTTGTTTGGTTTATTTAACCCCAGAGTTCCCGCTGCATCTTTTTCCCTGTGTTAACCTGGGGAAGTTGGTAGTAGTGGGTCTTTGGCTTTTCAGGTTGCTTCCTCAGTTGTCTTTGTTTTTTGGTGTGCTTATTGTGGCACTAGTAATCTGTGGTAGGGATGGTAGAGTAGTTTTGAAGTGTTGTTCTCTGTTCTCAGTGAAATGCCTTTTTCTGTTGCGTAGTGGAGCTCTCTGTTTTGTGGTGTTCTTTTTCTCTTTCTCTTCATTGCTCTTTCCTGTCCCAACCTCTAATTTTCACTTCCATTATAACTTGAAGTGTTCTTATTTTGCATGTTGTCTGTTTAGGGCTTCCTTTATAGTTTCCATGTATTCAGCATGTTTGTTATCTTGGGCCATTTGTATCTTGAGAGGAAAGACATTTTTTGCTGAACTCTCATTTAGGCTGCTCTTAAATCTTATTTCAAATTTCCTGCATGTTTTACTTGACCTTCCAGAAATGCCATCAAGATCTTTGAGGACGGTGCTCCTGCAGTCTGCCAATAGGCTCCTCTTGAATTTCAGGAGTCAACTTGTTCATCTTCCTTTTCTGCATGCTGACCCTGCAGAAAAGCTCCTGGTTCCTATTTCCTGAGGAATTCAACTGCTGTAATATTTCATAACATGATTTTCTAATTAATAATGGTAAAGTTCAAGGTAGCTCTTGCATGCCCTTTTTCTACTAAAGGCGTGAGTCAAGATGAAGTAAAACAAAGGAGACTTTTCAGGGCTTGAGCAGCACGACTGCAAAAAGCCTGTTTTAGGGAAATGAGGGCTGCACATGTGATCCTACTGCCCTGTCTGGTGACTTTGATCTTGTTAGATTTGATTCTGACCAAGTTTTATGGTGTGTTTAGGAAACCTGAGGGATACGTGGTTGTGGTAAAGGTAGAGCAATTCCCATGCATTGGGGAAGAGGTCCTTTCACTTTCTGATCTGGGTGATTTTCCCTGGTTGGTGTGTGTTTTGTAGCTGGCACAGACCTACCTCTGGGTCGGCTCACAGAGCCATTTCCTCACCCAAACAACGTGGCAATGTGTGGGAGAGCTGCAAGCATGAGAACAAGCAGCCTGAGGACAAGTGAATTTGAGTGGGAAGGATGAATCAATAAAGACCACCTTTGATAGTCCTGCCATGTACAAGTCAGTCATCACACTGTTTTTCTTAGTGCATTTTTATGAATCCTTATGTTAATAAACATGCTTAATGATGTACAGGCTGCTCTGCCTACTTCACTGAGCTGTGCACCATATATCAAAGAACAGAAACCACAAATGTGGATTCTGCTCCTAGAAGTGGTTTTGCTTCCTTTCCATGGTCATGTGTGACGCGTGCACAGGACACATGCCATCCCTTTTTGGTTTACTAATTCTCTTACCTGTTTTTCTGTTTTAATTCCAAGTTGATACATGACCTCTGTTAAATTTCTTGCTTTTCTAGGATTTGCTCTCCTTAAATTCCATTTATTTCCAAGTCTTCTGTCTTACAATATTTTTATTCACAGTATGACCTTTAGGTTTTTCCATCATGGTTCTTCTGACTAGGAACCTGCAGTTTATTACTCTTGAGATGTAATTACTTCTAATTCCATTTGCATTTTGTGCAGTTAGTCTTGAGACTACTAACACTGATTTCAACCCCAACAGTTTTGCTATCGACTGATGCTGTTAGCTATCTGGACCACTTGCATCATTTCCATCCTGGCCAATGGCTCTCTACCCTGTCCTGTCGTCTTGATGGTTGTTTACAACAAAATAAGGCTCATCTTTCAATGTCTGCCTGCCTGTCTTTCTGCCTGCCTGTCTTTCTGCCTGCCTGTCTTTCTGCCTGCCTGTCTTTCTGCCTGCCTGTCTTTCTGCCTGCCTGTCTT
>VWYK01045831.1:3087-14064 GCA_013399775.1 Semnornis frantzii | reverse complement strand
TGAGGTCCCTTCCGACCTTACCATTCTATGATTCTATGTGTCACACATGTGCATGGGAAAATAGGTCCTTAGTAAGAGTTTAGCTTTCCAACAGTGTTACTAGTTTATAATACATTACTCAATGTGTGTTAAAATTTAAAAAAAAAAATGTGTTCTGAGCTTTTATGTATACTCAGATGGAAGACACTTCTCCGTTTTAAAAAGTATGTGTTTGAAAGGAGGTGGTTTTTGTGAAGAGGAGAATAGCCTTGTTCTGAAGGAGCATGTCCTAGCTTATTTCTTAGCTTGTCAGGGCAAGTGTAGGGTGTTCTAGTACTTGGTGCTCAGTGCCATGTACCTTTCTAAACAGGTTTGTGTGCTATTAGTGATGACAGATCTTCAGTTGCTGCTGAATACTCATTGTCCCTTCAGTTTTTGTAATTTTACCGCTTAGTCTTTGGAGACCTACCTTGCCTGGAAAATGATTGAAGAGGTGGTTGCAAAAATGCAGATGTGTTTTGAAATGCAGATGAAAGCTTTGCTGTTCTCCTCATTAGCACCCTACTCATATTGTGCCAGTGATAGTATTTTATCAGGTCAGGGCTCCAGGAACAGAAACCTCAAGAAAAGATTATTAAACAGCTTGAGTAATTGTATGAAACTTCATACAGATATGAACACGCGTTGTAGGAGGAGGTGCTGTCATTGCAAAATGAACCATGCCAACCCAAAACCTCTTTAACTGTATTGAACAGTTCAGCTATAGAATCATAGAATACTAAGGGCTGGAAGGGACCTCCAGAGATTGAGTCCAGCACTCCTGCAAAGCAGGACTACTTAGGGTAGATCACAAAGGAACACATCCAGGTGGGTTTTGAAGATCTCTAGAGAAGGAGGCTCTACAACCTCTCTGTGCAGCCTGTTCCAGTGCTTTGTCATCTTTACTGTAAAAAAGTTTATTTTCTCATGTCGAGATGGAATTTCCTGTGATTGAGTTTAACATCTGTTGCCCCTCCTCTTATCACTGACTATCACTGAAAAGAGACTGGCTCCATCCTCTTGACAGCCACCCTTCAGACATTTGTAGATATTGATATATCTCAGTCTTGTCTTCTCCAGACTAGGTGTCTCAGTCTTTCCTCATAAGAAAGATGCTCCAGTCCCCTAATCTTCCTCGCAGCCCTCTGTTGAACTCTCTCTAGTGGTTCCCTGTCCCTCATGATCTGGACACTGTATTCCAGATGTGGCCCAACTGGGGCTGAGTAGAGGGGGAGGACAATCTCCCTCAATCTGCTGAACACACTGTTGTTAATGCATCCAAGTATACTGTTGGCCTTCTTGGCTACCAGTGCACACTGGTGTCCAATGGATAACTTACTATCAACCAGAACTCCAAGGTCCTTCTCTACAGAGATACTCGCTAGCAGGTCAACCCCTAATCTGTACTGGTGCCTGGTGTTACTCCTCCTGAGGTGCTGGACTCTACACTTGTTGAACTTCATTGGGTTTGTCTTTGCCTAGCTGTCCAGTCTGTCCAAGCCTTGCTGAATGGCAGCACAGCCTTCTGGTGTGTCAGACACTCCTCCCAGTTTTGTATCATTGGCAAATTTGTTGAGGGTACACTCCATCGTTGATGAATGTGTTGAATGCGACCAGACCCAGTAGTGACCCCTGGGGAACACCACTAGCTACAGGTCTCCAGATGGAGTCTGTGTAGTTGATCACAACCTTCTGGGTTTAGCCATTTTCAATGCATCTCACCATCCACTCTTCTAAGCCACAGTTCCTGAGCTTTACCTCGAGGGTGTTACAAGAGACAGTGTCAAAAGGCTTACTCAAGTCAAGGAAGACATCATCCCCTGCTCTGCCTGCATCCACCGATTTAGTCACACTATTACAATAGGCTATCAGATTACTTAAGTGTGACCTCCTCTTGGTACATCTGTGTTGGCTGCTCCTGAAAACCTTATTTTCTTACTTATCCTTAGAGACGACTTCTGGAATGAGCTGCTCTATCACCTTTCCAGGGATGGAAGTCAAGCTGTCTGGCCTGTAGTTTCCTGGGTCCACCTTCTTACCCTTTCTGAAGACTGGAGTGACAGTGGCATTCCTCCAGCCCTCAGGCACCTCTCCCATTCCACATCATCTTTCAAAGATGATGGAGAGTGGTAGAGCCACAACATCAGCCAGCTCTCTCAGCACCTATTTATGCATCCCATTGGGACCCATGAATTTATGTATGTTGAGCTTACTCACATGATCTCTAACCCAGTCCTCACTGACCAGGGCAAAGTCCTCCTTCTTTCAGGCTTTCTCTCTTACTTCCAGAGTCTGAGATTCCTGGGGGGTGGTCCTAGGAGTAAACACTGAAGCAGAGAAGGCATTCAGTAACTGCCTTTTCTGCATCCTTAGTAACCAAGTCTCCATCCTCATTCAGCAGCGGGCCTACATTTTCCCTGTTCTTGCTTTTGCCACTGATGTATTTGAAGAAGCCATTCTTGTCTCTTACTTCCTTTGCCAGATTTAATTCTGAGGGCCATGGCCTTCCTTGTTGCATCTCTACACATCCTGACTATGTTCCTGTAATTCTCCCAAGTGACCAGTCCCTTTTTCCACATACTGTGAACTTCTTTCTTCCACATCACTTTACTCAGCAGTTCTTTACACATCCATGCAGGTCTCTTGCTCACTCTACTTGATTTTTTCACTCCAAGGAATGCAACCTTTCTCGAGTTTGGAGGAAGTGGTCTTCGAATATCAACCAGCTTCCCTGGACCCCCTACCTGTTAGAGTTTTGGACCACAGGATTCCTCCAACTAGGTCTTTGAAGAGGACAAAGTTAAGCCCTCCTGAAGTCCAGAGTTGCATTCCTACTTATTGCCCTGCTTCTTCCTCTTGTGGTACTGAACTCCATGTCATGATCGCTACAGACAGGACTACCCTCAGCCTTTACATACCAGTCCATGTCTTTTCTTTAATACAAGGTCCAACAGCATAGCTCTCCTTGTTGGCTCCTCCATCACCTGTGTCAGAAGATTATCATCACTATACTGTAGGAACTTTCTGGATTGTGTGTGCCTGGCTGCTTGGCCTTTCCAGGAAATATCTGGGTGATACCATACCCATAAGCACCAGGGCATGGGATCTTGAGGCTATCTCCACTTGTTTGTAGGAGGCTTTATCTACTTCTTCCTGATACATAGTAAACACCCACAACAGCATTTCACATTTTAGCCTGTCCCTTGATTCTTACCCAGAAACTTTCAATAGGTACTTCATTCCCCCCTAGGCAAAGCTCAATACAATGCAGTTGCTTATAAACATCAAGAGCAACACTACTGCTTTGTCTGCCTGGTACATCTCTCCTAAACAGTACAAAGCAGTCCATGACAACATTCCAGTCATGTCAGCTATCCCACCATGTCAGTAATTGTGATGAGATCATGGCTCTGTGACCGAACACAGGTCTCCAGCTCCTCCTGTTTGTTGCCCATGCTGCATGCATTAGTGTAGGGGCACTTCAGCTGGGCTGATGATCCTGCCACTGTTCTGGGGATAGAAGCCCTAATTCCTACCTGATCATTCTCAACCACTTTCAAGGCTACTAACCTATTAACAAGCCTAGTGGTTTTGTTGCTACACAGGTCCCCCACCTCAGCAGATATGTCAGACTGAAAGAACAAGTCCACACACTGACCTATGAGCACCACTATGCCATGTCCAGGCTCCTCTCTGGCAAGCCTGGTTTCATCCCCATTTCCCTTTGAATCTAGTTTAAAGTTCTTTCTATAAGCCCTGCTAATTCTCATCTCAGGATCCTTTTCCCCCTTTGAGACAAGTTAACCTCATCTGTTGCTACCAGGCCTGGTGTCTTATAGACCAACTCATGGTCAAAGAAATTAAAGTTCTGCTGGTGACACCAGGCTGGAAGCCAAGAATTCATCTGATAGCTCTTACTGTCAAAGCCCTCATCACACCCTGCAAGTGGTGGGATAGAGGAGAACAAAACTTGTGCTCCTGATCCCTTACCCACTTGTCCCAGAGCCCTGAGGTCTGTCTTCATTGACCATGAATTTCTTGATTCAAATTCATTGCTACCTACATGAAAAATTACTAAGAGGTAGTAATCCAATGGCTGCACCAGAGTGGGAAGTTTTGTTTTTACATCCTTGGCCCTTGCCCTAGGGAGGCAGCAGACTTCCTTAAGAAGTGGCTCCAGTCTGCAAATAGGACCATCCACCCCCTTCAAAAGTTGTCCTATGACAAGGACAGGTCTTCTTTTCTTTACTGAGGCAGTTTTGATATAAGGCTTTGTCTGTTTTAGAATTGGCAACTCCACTAAGGCAGGTGAATCTTCATCCTCATCGGTATTTGATTCTCCCTGCAGAGCAGTGTATCTATTTCACAAGGGCACCTGTGGAGGTGGGATAGGTACTGAGGTGACATGCCTACTGCACCTGTCAGGAACTTGTCACCCCTGTTCCCTATCCTCTTAAGTCAGCCCATGCAGCAAGCTGGAGAGCCCTCTGCATCCTTAGCAGTCTGCACCAGTTGGAACTGTTTCAAGAAAGGCAGAGTCTGATTTTCACCAGTCTGTCTCCCTCTCACACTCCCCTGTAGGGAGCTTTGGTTTCCTCTTTCAGCTCAGCCACCAGGCTCATCATTTACCTGCTCACGGTGGGCACAGGTGTTGTCTGCAGTCTGCCATTGCAAATGAAAGGCTTTGGCACTCTCTGCAGCCAGGGTCCTGGACACCTGCTTGTTTACATGGAACCACTCTCTGGGTTGCCACATTTCTTTTGAACAGCTTTTGTCCGGGTTGCAACCGTAGCTCTTCCTACCCTTGTGACTAACTGTGCAAACTGCCACAACATGCCCAGATGACTCACCACACCTCCTCATGTTTGGCCTTGTTTGATATTCAGGGATCTCTGATCCCTGTGCTCCTCAGGCATTTAAATAGCCTGTTGAGGCTGCAGCTCTGCCCATGCCTCACCAGCCTCTCTCTCTCCAGAGTGGCCAATTTGGTGAGGGGGGTTTGCTCCACTTCCCACGTGTAACCTGGCTTTGGGGAAAAAAAAGACCCTGTCCGCTGAGTTCTGCCGAACTGCTTGGGCAGGGTTTGGCTCCAGAGGCTGATCTTGGCTGGTCTTGGAGGCGGATCCTGTGAATCTGACTTAATGTGTGAAGTTAAACAAACAAAAATAAAAATCAAAAGGTGGATTAAGTGTACCTTTGCTGAAGGCCTATTTGCAGCTGAAGAAATTAGGTTCCTGGTCTTGTTTTGGGACTGGGCTAGTTCTTGTATAGAATAGTAGAAGCCAATGAAGTCAGTGCCAAAAGCAATCAGAACTTTCCAGGTTGGTTATTTGCCTTCTCTGTTTCCTCCAAAAAGTCATTTCATTTGGCCAGGAATTGTTTCATCGTTGTAGTGCACATTCTGTCTCTTGTATCTGTCTTGGTATCTTGGCTGTATCTGTCCCTTGTCCGTTAAAGGTAAATCAGGAAGGCTTGTGCATCTCTTCAATCTGATCTTAGGAATCTGATCATCCCATTGGAAGGCTTCTTGCCATTCCCAAATATATGCCAGTATGTAATGTCCACGTCCTGGCTTCTAGCTTACAGGACCCTCTTTCCTTCAGCTCTGTGCACCGTGTTGTCCACATCCTGAGCTGAGGAGGAATGATATGCAAAGGTGTACACTGGTGGTTTTTTGAGTTACGTGCTTGTAGTACTAGTGTTAGTAGTAGTGTGGTGCTTGACTTTAGGAGCTATTTGTTTATTTTCTCAGTATTAATGAGACTGGCAAGCAAAGAATGCACTTAATTAGAATGTAAGTTTGGGGACCTGCTTCTTGACACTTGCACAAAGTGCAGTATTCACAATTGTAGTGTGAAGTTGTCTCTAATTTGAAAAATACAGAAGAAACAATTAAAAGGAAATTTATAAGAAATTTGCTTTCTGAGGAAGATAATGATTTATGCAGATCTTCCACTCTTAACTAATGTGTGTCTGTATCCTAGAAGCTGTTCCTGTAGCAATGACCATTTAAATTTAAGTAAGTAACTTCAGATGTTTGAGTTTGGTTTAATTTTCTTTTACTCGATAACATTTTTGTCGTGTAACTCTTCACTACTACCTAATTAATGCTATAAAGATATTTGCTATGGATACTATGTGACTTTCTTGACTCTTGCCAATAACTGCAGCTTCAAAGGTTCAGCAGAGGATTTTCTGTATTTCTTGCTGTTTCATGGAGAGGAAGGACAATTTATTTGGTATGCAGAGTATACTCATAGTCTGAATGATGCCTGGCTCTGCACTTTATAAGGAAGGTGAATGACGAAATCCTTGTCTATGTGCAACTATCTTTTTGTATCAGTGTCAAGTCCGTCGATGTTGTCATCTGATGCTTTTCACCTGGATTTTCATGCAGGAGCCTTCCCATACCTAAATGAGGCCTTATGCTAAGCCGGAGGGGGACTTTGTACAAGGACATGTAGCGATAGGAGAAGGCGTAATGGCTTTAAACTGAGAGAGGGTGCATTTAGATTGAAAAATGTCTTCCTTACATCTACTGTGAGAGAAGTGAGACACTGAAACAAGTTGCCCAGAGAGGTTGTGAGTGCCCTGTTCCTGGAAGTGCTCAAGGCCAGGTTGGATGGGGCTTTGTGGTAGCTGATCTAGTGAAAGATGTGCAAGCCCATGGCAAGTACGTTGAAACCAAATGATCTTTAATGTCCTGTCCAACCCAAATTGTTCTCTGATTCAATGAAAAGAGAACTTGGTTTCCCTTTGTGGCCTGTGAGATGCATGGAATGCACAAGTCCTTTCTTAAAGGTGGCTTCTGCCTTGTATCTTTTCAGATTTCTTAATTAGCATTGCTTTTAACTAGAAGTTTGCTTTTGGGCTATCACCATTTTTGTTGTCCACAACACGAGGAGAGTTAGGATGGCAGTGATCATGTAGTGCAGGGGATTTCATTGTTATTTCCTTCCCTATTTTACTCCATCAGGAAAAACTTGATATGGGAGGCCCAGCTTCTGGACATCACCGTAGAAAGTTTAGTGCTTGTCTTTGGATGCCCAGGCTACCTTGTGCTTTAGGCTGGTATGTGACAAAATACGGAAAGATAAATACTAGTGCTAAAAGTGGAAGGTGCACATGTCCAAAAAGGGAGCCTTTTTGGCTTGGTGAAGATGAATGAGGGATTTTGTTGCTTCTGAAGGAGGGCCAGCATGGCAGCATGTGATATGGAGGAGTGAAACGCTGTGGCAGCTGTTCTTGTCACTGTTCAAAGGCGAATTGTTCCCAAAGCTGTTGATTCTGGTTTGCTTTTAGTTAAGTACACGTTGCAGAGGAGACTGACTTAGCCTTGGAGAGGACACTATAAACCACACCACTTGGACTGTGCTGCAAGACACACAAATTACAGTGTTTGAGCTGGCTCTGGGATAAGCTGTGATTGTCTTGTCTCTGTGGCGAGTGAGTAGTTACTGAGGCAAGGGAGCAAATTTCAGAAGAGCAGACTAGAGGATTAGGGAGCAGCTTTTGCTGAGGTGAGGAGCAGGTTGGAAATAACTGCAGTACACATTGTGCAGGTCTTTATGGAATATTTCACTGTCAGATCCACCCTTGTTTGCTTGAGTTGAAGCAATAAACACATTTCAAGACATATCCGATTATGTTTTTCCTTTTGAATTGAGCTCTGAATTCCAGCTAGGCACACTGCCCATTGGAGTGGTGCTGATTTGACACTTTGCCTGTCCTTGTTTGAGTAGAGAATGTGTGCCTGTGCCTAGAGAGTCACACTATGTGGGGTGGGATGTGGCATGGCGGTTCCTTGGTCACCTTCTTGTCATGGGGAGAGTAGCCCCCAGGTAGTCCATCCGTTGGGTGCAGTAACGAGGAAGGGTGAAAGAGGACATAACCTATTTTCACTCACTTTCAGATTAGGCCTGCAGCTTGCCCAACAATAATTATAACCATCTGTTGGGTTTGTATATAAAAACTTCTGTAGCAGCCACATAGACATACAGTGCTGTACCAGCCCCATCCACAACAGAGCTTGGAGGATGATGGTAATTATGAGCTCAGTTTTCACAACTGGCTTCCTTTCTTTCTTCAGCTGAAGCAACAAACATCAAACAACTTGGATTAGGAAGCAACATTTATCTGATTTTTTTTTTTTAAGTGTTAAACTGGAAAAGTTGTTTCACCCCTGGAAAAGTTGCATGCAGAGCTCCTAACCACCTCATTACACTGAATGTTCAGTTAAATGTTCTAAATGTTCTCAAAAGACATGTTCAGTTATTCATGCATTTAATTTTAAATCTGTTCGTCTTTATACTTTATCAACATGTTCAGTTTCAGTTTGTTAAACTTGGGGTAATTAATTAATTTATCTTTTGGAGTCATGAGGGTTTCCTGAGGCAAGTAGTTGATGTTTGTGTGGTATTAATCAATAATGACTGTCGGGATGTGTGTTGGGGGTGTTAAAATTCTGTTTACAGACACAGACACTTTAGTATCTAGGTCAGTTGTTTTCTGTGCTTTTTGTTATATATATGTCTAGGTTTTTGCATACTGTTTTCTTTTCTGAATGCAGTGAAACTCATTTCAGATCCAGTGCAGTTGCTCCATGCCATGTTATGGGTGGTCAGTGTGAAGCAAGTGTTGCTGCATGTTATACTGAGAAAGCAGCAGGACACACTAAAGATGCAGTCAATTAAAATACAGACAGACAGAATTGATACACTTTGAAAGCACTCCTGTTCAGATGCACTCTGCCATTGGCACAAATTGTAACTGAAGGCAGACAAATGAAGATCAGCAGAAGACAATAGCCTCAACGTGTTTATTTATGAAAACAAAACCTGTAATGACTGATTTCTTAAAAGGAAAAATTTCTGGACTCCCTGCAGAAACTGAACCTGAAAAGAATATGTATTATGGACCCATGCACCATCCTTAACAACTCAACACCCTTGGTCTTTGTTCCTTTGTACTCCATGGTCTAAACAAGCATGGGCCATTGACTAAGAAAACCAAACAATGGTACATACAAATTGTATCATTAATTATTACCATAAAACATGTATAAATATTGTGCATGTACATTTAGATTAAATTCTTATTTACTGTGCTGCCTCTACGTTTATTCTGGTTGTGTCTGCAACCCACCTCTGGTTGCACAGTTCCTCTCCACAGGCATCCAGTGCTCTAGAGCAAGTGACTGGTTGGCAGGATCTGCTCTATGGTCACTGAGGAAACTGCTGTGTATTTAATTGCTCTGCTTTTACAGTAAAGAAAATTTTTAAGTGTGCTGATGAATCACAGCTCTTTTTCATGCCTTCTCATGATACTGAGGAGATGGAGGAAATTCTCTCCACCAGCTCCTTCAGTGCAGGTGCTGAGAGCAGACAAGGTGATTAATCAGAACGCATGACAAATACCTACACATAGCTACTAACCTCCCTAATTAACATGTTATGCTTACACACATAAGAGAATGTTTTCAAAACCTAATTCAAAATGAGTTCCTGTCTCTAAGCATTAATTACAGCTTCTGTTTCACATCTGTTACTAGAGAGCAGCAGACAAAGATCTATATAAACAACAGGCTTTTAACTGGAAATCTAGTGGAATTTGTTTCTGGTGATTGCTATTTCTAATGGATGGTCAGCTGTATATATATCAACAATTATCTGTCAAATGCAAATTCTCATTAATTTTTATTTGTTTTTATAATACAAGTTGCAGGAAGAACATAGCTGTAATGATAGGGGAAGTAAACAAATGCAATTGATTGGTTAACCAACTTTACTTAGGAATTTTCCACAGAGGAATTGTGGTGGAACTTGTGGCACTGTAATAATAATAATAACAATAACAAGAATAAAGAACATTTGCCTGAGCTGTTTTCCTCACAGATAAAGTTAGTGAGGATTTTAAAGGTCCGTATTTCAGATGTGAGCAGATACTCTGGACTGAGATATTTTGATGAAGAGGATGGAATTTAAGAAGGAAGATGCTCAGAAAGGTCTGTGTAATTGAGTACACTACCTTGTAGGCAAAGGCTGCACAAACACATTACGGTTAGCAGCGCATTGGTGCTTGATGGAAACCTGCTGTGTGTATGTGCTGCAGTAGGGAGCTTGCCCAATAGCATCAGTGGACTGTTTCAGTGAAACAGATGGGGTGATGAAGGAGGTCAAGTTTTACTAAGATGTTTTTACAAATCATTCTTTCTTTCTGCTCTGTACCAGTGTTTTTCTTCACATTTAGTTGGTAGGTAGAAGAATAAATAATACATAGATGGTCAAACAGGATCAATTCGTGTTGACTTCCATGAGTTTTCAAAACTGCAAAGCAGAAATATATCATCTTGTCCAAGTTTTGCCATTGGTTCTGCTACTTATTGCTGGTGTCTTAGATATGAATGTTTGGTTTTGTTATTTTTTTTTTGTGTCTGACTCTTTGTTGAATGTCACTGCTAAGTCTGTGAGCTGAGAACAGAAAGTAGAACAACATGCAAAATGAGAAGGAAGATGTGTTTAGTAGTGTTACAGTTCTGAGGCTATGCTTAATTGTAGATAAGAATTGGATCTTTCCAGAGGACTCAGTTAAGGGGGTGGATGAATTTTTCTAAGAGGCTAAGAAAAGCTAACAGAGATAAATTTATCTTATTTCATTGGTTCTGCAAATTTCTATATAGCTTAGGAACACAGAGTGTTCTATCTTTTTCTTCTGCTGCTTGTGGCTTGCTGCTTGTCTGTCTCTGACCTTGTTTGCTGAGTCGCTTTGACTGGTGCAAGGTACAAGGAGTGGAAGAGCAGGCTGGCTCTGCACAGCCTCTAGACCTTTTTGTGTCCAGATGGGGGAAGAGTTGAAATATTGTATAAGGGTATTGTGTTGTTACTGAACTGTAAATATATGTATATTTGCCTTGTATATGTTTATTGCCTTTTATACTTGTGTATTTAGTTCACTTCTTGT
>VWYK01045828.1:21536-32573 GCA_013399775.1 Semnornis frantzii | reverse complement strand
AGAAGTTCCCCCTTGTGCTGAGACTTCAGAGTGCCAGCACTGTTCACCAGTAATGCACATTCATGCTACCTTTAAACTGGTTTCTCCTTCAAGAGAGCACAGAATCTAGAATTGATTTGTTTGGAAGAGACTTTTAAGACCCTTGAGCCCAGCCATTAACCCGAAGCTGCCAAATCCAGCGCTCCATGTCCCTCACCACCACATCCACATGTCTTCCAAATCCCTCCTCACAGATCCCACACCACCACTTCACTGGGCAGCCTGTTCCACCACCTGACAACCCTTTTCTGGGAAGAAATGATTCCTCATTTGCAACCTAATCCTTCCCTAGCACAACCTGCTTTGTGCTAAAAGGTAGGTGTTAATTCAAGATGGACATGAGGCTCAGTGAGAAACAGGAAAGCAATAATGACAGCATAAACTACCACTGCAGATGATTTAGAGTAACTGGTTGATTCTGTCTGAAACTGACAAGCATGCAGTCACAGAGTCTGTTCCACCACCTCTGCTGCAGAAGAAATCACTTCTGGAAAAGCAGCATAACATAGAAATGGAAGTGGTGAGGGTAAGGTGAAGATGGTGACCATTAACATGACTATTTCTGCAGCAGTCAACACCTCCTGAAGGAAAAAAAAAACAAATCCATGCTAAGTCATAGGTGGTAAGAAGCCAACACATCACTAAAGAGGAGGAATTGTTCAATTATTCTTCTGGGTATGAGCACTGCAAATGCAGGCACTAATATCCATGTTACAACCTGTTATCAACCACAGAGTGATGAAGGGATTAAAAGCTAACAGCGCACCACTGTTCCTCTTAAAATCCTGTGTCATGCCAGGGTCTTCCAATTTCTCAGCTTAAATATCCACACAGAGTTGCAACATAAGCCCAACTTTGTTCCTAATGAAAGAGGTGATTCACTTCCTTTCAAGGAGCTATGCTGTAAAAAGTTGCTTAGAGTGCAAACTGCCCCCAAAATTTAAAGCAGAGGGAAAAAGAATACAAAGTGAGGTGTAAAGGAAGATGGGAGCCGAGGGGAAAATGAAAGCAGAGAATTCACCAGGAGGTAGGGTTTTTTATCAAAGAGATTGGTTCATTAGGCAGAAAATTTGACTGTGCATTAAGACACTGCAGTGGTGCTTTTTGTTAGTGAGTTCTTCAGGGCAGGCACCTTTGTCCTCATACTTGTAAACCACCAATTAGTGTCTCGGGCAGACTACAAACAAATCAACATTAAAACCAAGCAGTGAAATAGAACCATTTGTATATCCTGTTATGCCTGGAGTCACTAGGACAGATTTACCTCTGTGGAAAGAGATCACTTTCTCTTTTCTCCAACAGACTTGCCTGTGTGTGCAGCACATCTCTACTAGTTAAAAAAACACAAACTTTGAGTTATCTCTGCTCTTTGGTTCAGAAGGAGTTCACCAAAGGATGTCAGCCTGGGAATTCTTGTTAGACTTTCTGTGTATGTGTATTCAAGCTAGCTGTAAATCAGTAAAGCTGCAGGGGCAGAGCCTTCTGCAGGCTGCAAAGTGCATCAGAGACTCTGTTGTCCTTCGGCATTGCTGCTTTCCCAACATGAAACTGAGGGTACCCATTACACATTCTCTGAATGGGACATTTAAGAGTTCAAAGACTGATGGAATGGTACTGGAGAACTCCATAGGATGGCAGAAGCCAGATGTGCCTCAGCCCTGCCCCTGGTCGAAATGGGAAGGGTCCCTGCCACAGACTATCTTCAGATAATACATTCATAGAATGGTTTCAGCTGGAAGGGACCTTAAAGGTCACCTAGTTCCAACTAGTTGAAAGGATACCTTCAACTAGACCAGGTTGCTCAAAGCCTCATCCAACCTGGTCTTGAACACTTCTGGGCAGAGGGCATCCACAACTTCTATGGGTAGCCTAAGCCAGTGCCTTGCCACCTTCACAGTAAAGAATTTCATCTTTCAATCTAAATCTACCCTCTTAGAGCTTGAAACTGTAACCTCTCATCCTATCACTACACTCCATGACAAAGATTCTCTCTCTGTCTTTCCTGTAGGCCCCCATTAAATACTGAAAGGCCATGGTAAGATCTCCCTGAAGCCTTGCCCAGGCTGAAGAACCCCAACTCTCCCAGCCCGTTCTCACAGCAGAGGAATTCCAAGCCTTGCAACATTTTTGTGACCTTCTCTGGACCTACTCTAACAGTCCCATGTCTCTCCTGTGCTGAGAACCCCACAGCTGGACACAGCACTGCAGGTGGGGTCTCATTAGAGTAGAGCAAAGTGGCAGAAATCCCCTCTCAGCCTGCTGGCTATGCTGCTTGGGATACAGCCAAGGATATGGCTGGCTTCTGGGCTGCAAGTGGAGATGATTGCTGGCTCACATCCAGCTTTTCTTCTACCAGCACCCAAGGTCTTTCTCAAGGCTGCTCTCAATGCAAAGGGGGGTTGTCTTGGTGAGATTTTGTGACAGAGGTTGGGAGGGAATTTATTTATAGAATCATAGAATGGTAAGGTTGGAAGGGACCTCAAAGATCATCCAGTTCCAACCCCCTGCCATAGGCAGGGACACCTCCCACTAGAACAGGTTATTCAAGGCCTCATCCAACCTGGCCCTGAACACCTCCAAGGAGGGAGCCGCCACAACCTCCCTGGGCAACCTGTTCCAGTGTCTCATCACCCTCACTGTAAAGAACTTCCTCCTAAAGTCACCAGGACCCATGAAGGAAAAGGATGATCAAGTTCTATCAGCAAAGGCATACACAGTAACTCAAGACAACTTAACCCAAAGGCAAGACAAGCTTCCTTTGCAACCAGCCCTACATAACACAGCATCTTCCCCTACTTCCCCCACACACTTTCTACACCAGAAAAGCCATTTAATATTGTTTAACTCCCTCAAATATGTTCAGAGGAAAGTCCAGACACAGCAAGAATCTGTTGGGTTAAGATCACAGTACCAGTTATGATGCTACAGATTCAGAGGTTGACTCACACTTATGGTTGGTCAAATTTTACTTGCTGTAAGTAGAAAAATGATAATTTAGACTCAAGGTTGAAAAAAAACCCTGCAAATACACCAGCCAAATCTTTGTTTGGCATGCCAGAAGCTATTAAAATTCCTACCAAGGCTACAAGCAGGAATGTATGGATTCGGAATTTACAATTTCTAGAGCAGCACTAACGCCAAAGGTTGGAAGAGAAATGGTCTTATCTCCATGTTCTTCTCCCTGTAGTAAAGAAATAATGATCTGAAATAGCAGAGATGCATTTTTTAAGAGTTGGAAAAGGTTTCCCATGTTTAGTCAAGCACACAACAGGCTATGCATAGCCTGTGGAGTTCATGGAATCATTTTGGTGGGAAGAAACCTTTAAGTCCAACCATTAATCCAGCACTGCCACTTCAGGTAAGAGAGGCACCCACCAAGTTTTTTTTAAATTTTTAAACATATATATGAAGAATTTTTCACTCTGAGGGTAACAGAACACTGGAACAGGCTGCCCAGGGAGGTTGTGGAGTCTCCCTCTCTGGAGATACTCAAAACCCTCCTGGACACATTCTTGTGTGATCTGGTCTAGGAGATCCTGCTCTGGCAGGGGGGTTAGGTTGGATGAGCTTTTGAGGTCCCTTTCAGCCCCTGACATTCTATGATTCTAGGAATTATGCAGAGAATTGATCCCTCCTAGAGAAAAGTTTATTTGATGAATCCTTAAGGACCTTTCCTAATTTCCTCCCCCTATGAAAAGAAACCCAGTGCACAGAAACACAGAATTCATAACTGCATCCTGCAAGTGAAAAATGGTTCTAGATCACTTCAAATCTTGTCCTGAGAAGCTCTGATTGACAGCAGCTCAATAACACAGAAGGGTGAAATTCAGAGAGCTCATTAAAGAGTTAAATATCCAAACAGGTAATATCTGAATTTTGAAGGAATTTGGCTACCAGAGCTACTTCCCTGCAACAGTTCCAAGAAGCTGCTGCCAATGTTAACATCAGAAGGCAGATACTGACAGGTTTTTTTTGCCCAGTCAGATGCTGGTATTGACATTCACTCAGACAAGCCAGTACAAACACGCAGAAAAGGACATTTTCTATAGCAACAGCATCTCAAGTAACTAAGGAATTAACCAACAGTCATGAAATCTGTGGAAGGTGCTGGGGTTAGCTTCCCAAATGTCCTGAGGCACGGAAAAGCTGATGCGACTCACGTAACAACAGCTCCTACCATGCTTCAGAAGCCTGGGGAGTTGTAGAGATGAGTGACAGCCTCCCTGAGCTCTGCCATATGCAACAGGAATTGCTGAAAACTTGATAATGTATCTTTTCGGACCGTGGCCATGCAAGGTGGAGTATGGGTGATAAATCCCAGCTGCAGGTCAGGCTCCTCACAAGAGGACACAAAATTTTGCAGGAGCAAAACTGGGCTGCATGGAAAGCAGCATGACAGAGAGGATGAGGTGGTTCTCCCACTCTCCACTGCTCTTGTAAGATCTGACCTGGAGTATTGCATCCAGTTCTAGTGCTCTCAGTGTAAGAAGGACACAGAACTGCTGGAGAAGGTCCAGAGAAGGGTCACAAGGATGATCAGAGGGCTGGAGCACCTCCCCTATGAGGACAGGCTACAAGAGCTGGGGCTGTCCAGCTTGGAAAAAAGAAGACTCCAAGGAAACCTTATAGCAGCCTTCCAGTACCTGAGTGGGGCCTATAAGAAATCTGAGAAGGGACTTTTTACAGGGACTTGTATGAGAGGGAATGGACTGAAGCTTGAGGAGGGTTAGATTTAGACTGGATACCTGGAAGAAGTTATTTTCAATGAAGGTAGTGAGACACTGGCATGGGTTGTCCAGGAAGGTCATGGATGCTCCCTCTCTGGAGGTGTTCAAGGCCAGATTGGATGAGGCCTGGAGCAACCTGGTCTAGAGGAAGGTGTCCCTGCCTAAGGTGGGGAGTTTAGAACCAGATAATCTTTAAGGTCCCTTTCAACTCAAACCATTCTATGAATCTACGAACCTTGACTTGATTTTTCTCTCTAGACTCAAAAGCAAAGGCAAAGTTCCTTACATGAGAGTTACTGACCAGTTGTTAAAACTCAAAGCAATCAAGAGTATCTCCTCTACAGGAAAGCTACAAAATGCTTTATAATTGTTAGAGCTAAACAGGATCAAACCACTGTGAAAAAGGGAATCTTGCAAAGAAATACAAGTAACAAAGGTATGAATAGCAGAGGGTGGATGGAAACCCCATCCAAACTTCCAGCTGTGCATTTTATTCCCCAGTTCATAGCACACCATCTCATCAGTCACAGTGCAACTCTGTGCTAGTGCAGAAGGCAAAGCTGATTCAGAGAGAGGAAGCTGATCTAATTTTGCCATGTCTAGGGGAAGGGTGAGCTGTGCACAAGGACCAATATGTACCCTCGCAGACTAGGATCTTTGCAACCACTGCTCAGATCAGTTTCCAGTTTCCCTGACTTGAAGAAAAGGTAACGTGAGTGTAAGCTTGGAGCTGACCTCCCAGCTCGAGCTCTTGTGCTTCTCAGAAGATCAGCATCAGCATGCTGTAGCTGGACTTTGAATCTGAAACTGTCAAATTTTATGTTTACAGTCCATCACTAGTTTGAAGGCAGAAGGAAAACATTAGTCTCAATAAATTTCATCTGATATGGAATTCACAGCACTTGAGGAAAAGATTTTGCAACCTTCACCACCAGTTGTGATTTTGTATTTAAAGCAGAGTGGAAAATAATGTGACTCCTGGTGAGCTGAAAGCCATCTAAGAAAGAAAATATCTAAGGTTCCAAGATGATTTTTTTTAGAATACCAGAGGTCTGGACAGGTAGCTGACTGCTACCTATGAGAGATTGGCCATCTCTAGGGACACGATTTGCATCTGATTCATGGGGACTGTAAGAGACCTTTCAACTCAAGATTATATAGAGATGAATCATACAGCTCTAGGGATCCCATTCATTCCACTGCTGAAAGGTCCTAGAGCAGCTTTGTACTATCTGAGCTGTATTTAGGAAGCTATTTGGGGTTTGCTGGGACAGAAACATATCTGATTGGAAGGAGGGAAGAGATAAAGGTTTGCTGGTTTTCCAGTCAAAGCCAGCCCCTATCAAAGTTATGTGACCACAAGCTGAGATTAAGGACTGCAGCAAACCTCAAATTCCAGACTAGAGCTGGCAAGCTTTAAGATTTAATGCTCCTAATTCATACAGCTCTCACATTTACCCAAAGTGACTGTTAAATGCAAAAAAAAAAAAAAATCTGGAGGAACTGTTCTGCATCCTGAAACAAAGGGAAAGGATGAGATCATGCCTGGTTCTTCAGCCTTGGTCAGGTCTCAAAGTTAACATAGGAAAGAAGTGAGGAGACTTGCATTAGCAAGGCATGCCAATGTCACAGCAAAAATTCAATGTGCAAATAATAAGGCTACACCTTTAGCTGATGTGGCAACATACAACATTGCTACCAACTCAGGATCCTTGGGTAACTGAAGATCTGGTGTCACAACTACCTGAAGGTGGCCTTCAGGGTACAGCCAGTGCTAGGTTGCTGGGCAGGTCATTCGTTTGAAGACAAATACTGTGCACTTCCCAAGTGCTCTTTCCCACTGTGATCTTCTGTGTTGAACTTGGCATTATCGCGGAGTTCTTGGGCTGTCCTATCAACAGGGACACCAAGGCCCAGAAAGCAGTGAAGCAGTTTGCTCCAGACTATATAGCAACAATATTTGATATGGTACTCCTGGTTTTGTTCCTGGATTTCTCTTCCTGGGCTTTGGAGACTGAGATTTATTTCCACATGTGACCAGAACAAAAGCTGAAAGCTTGAGGCTTCTTGCAGCTACCTTAATGGCAAAAATTAGGAATGAAATCTAACTATTAAGTGTCACAGAAACAAGCTGCTCTATTTAATTCATAACTGTGTTTATATTTTTCCAAAAATCATTTACCTAAGTCACAGCACAGACCCTGGCTAAGATCCTGCAGCACTGTCAACCTAGGCTTAGGCAGTCCTGGTGGAAGGTTGTCTTTGCTCCAATTCACATTCCCTTTGGCTTAGATCCTTCATTTCTAGGTCACTAAAAGACAATACATAAAAGAAAACCTCTGATATTTGTCTATAAAAGCACTTACTGGCCAAATAACCCCTTCTGTGAAGACAATTTTTGTTTGACCTTTGTTCCAAATCTGTCAGCACAATGCTGATTTTTATAAAACTCTCTTCAGGGAAAAAAAAAAAAAAGGGTAGTTAAATCTATTTTATTTTATTTTTTTAAACATAATTCACCTTTTACTAGAAGCCTAAACAAGCATTTTGGAGTCACATTGAATTTATGCCCTTTGGGGGAAAAAAAAAAATAAACAAACTCACAAAACACTACAATGTCTACAGAGATGTCTACTGACCTAGCAGTTATCAGAAATGTTGGTTGGGTTTTTTCTTGCTGGCACCAAACCAGCTTTCTAAACAGCCACTGACCCACTTTCACCTAGCTGGCCTCTGAAGTTGAGAGAAGATTCATACCCTTTAGACGTTAGAGGCTCTGTTTGAAGTCACTGCTGTCAGGAGATGGTCAGTTTACGTCTCCTGTCCTAGGACAGGAAAAGGATGCACTCTCAGCTCCATGTGTTGCAGTGAGATAAGCACAAAGATTTCTGTCCTATGCCCTTATCAGCTTTTCCTGCTACTCTCCAGAACAGACACCACCAAGACTGGCAGTAAAAATTAAACTTGCTTAAGCAAAAGGACAAGGAAAAAAACCCCTTCGACAAACCCAAAAAACACAGCAAACCAAAACCAAACCAAAAAAGGCTCAAATATTTCTCATAACTGTCATTTCAAAGGCTAAAGTCTGGGGGAAAAAAAATCATGGTACAATGTTTGGGAGCACTGAAAAGAACCTAAAGTTCTCCTGCATCCTCACTATAAACTGATCTCCTCCTCTGACACATCCAGGATGGTTTACATTTTAAAACACATCAAACTAGCTAAACAGTAGTCTTTACTACATGAAAGACAGAAATATTCTCCATGCAAATGAAGGCAATTAGCTGGTAAAAGGACATGCCCTGCATATGGAAATAGGTTGATCTATTACAATTTTTTTTCTTTTGCTTTTCAGTCTCTCTGCTGCTCTCTTCTCTTTGTTATTTGCATCCTTCCACTTTCATTTCTTCATGTGACGAGGACAGGCTAGACAGAGCCTCTAAGGACTTTGGTTTATCTCCTATCTTTCCTTTGGCTTCCCACTTGTGATTTAATTTATGGGTGCTTTGGTGTCCACTCTGTAAAAATCTGCTATCACTTCTTGTTAAAACACTGTCATCCACACATGAGATCACAGAATAATAGAATCATAGAATGGTCCAGGCTGGAAGGGGCCTCTAGAGGTCATCTAGGCCAGCCCTGCTGCAGTCAGCAGGAACATCCTCACTAGACCAGGTCACCCAGGGCCCTTCAATCCTCACCTTGAATGTCTCCAGGGAAGGGGCCTCAACCACTTCCCTGGTCAACCTGTTCCAGTGCTCCACCACCCTCATGTAAAGGCCATCCTTCCTGTAGGCCGCCTTCAGGTAGTGGAAGGCTGCTATTAGGTCCCCCAAGAGCTTCCTCCTCTCCAGACTAAACACCCCCAGGTCCCTCAGCCTGTCCTCACAGCAGAGAACCTCCAACCCTCTGACCATTTTCGTGGCCCTCCCCTGGACCCAGTTCATCAGGTCCATATCCTTCCCATAATGAGGGCTCCAGAAGTGGATGCAGTACTCCAAGTGAGGTCTCAGCATCACAGCTGCATGCTAGCACAATAAAGAGTTATTGTGCAGAGATTTACAGGTTTCTTTTCAACCTTGTGGAAGATGTGTGGCTGTGCTTCTCAAATCCTCCTCAAACACTGTTCAGGTGGATAAGCAGCAGTGTCAGGATCATACATCCTATATATGTATGTTATGACGTTGACATCTATTGACACAATCAGTTTCACCTTCTAGGGATCAGAAGGGAGATTCAGACTAGATAGAAGGAAAAAACTGTTTACACTGAGAGTGGTGAAGCATTGTCACAGGTTGCCCAGAGAGGTGGTAGAAGCCCTATGCACAGAAACATTCCAGGTCAGGCCGGAAAGGGCTCTGAGCAACCTGATGCAGTCGAAGATGTCCCTCCTCACTGCAGAGGAATGCAAATTAAGTGGCATTTAAAGGTCCCTTCCAAAGCACTTTATGATTCTATACAATTATGACTGCTGACCATCTGTTATTGCCTTTCTGGAGTGGCAAAACTCCATTCATTCTTGCCCACAGGAAGGAAACAAGCCAGCAGGGTTATTTTATACATTTCAACAATTTCAGAAAATGCACATTTAATTGCAGCAGCTACTCACACATCACAGAAGTTAGAGGGTGCCATGGAAATGAGAGGAGAACTTTATTGATGTGAGAGCTACCACTGAAAGGCATTAGCCAGGAAAGCCCTTGACTTCCAGATTCACTTCTATTAATTTCTTCTAGGAAAAGGTATTTTGGGTAAAGTTTAAAAAGAAGAGCCCAAATTCATTTTCAAAAGTACACAGAAGGTCAAGTCTATAATCTTTTCAGGTGACTTAAAGATCTACCCTCATATCCTGTGTGATAGTACAGGGGATCCTGCTCTAGCAAGGGGAGCTGGACTGGATGATCTTTCAAGGTCCTGCCCAGCCACTAACCTTCTGTGATTCTGTGATCTACACATCTGGAGAGTCAAAATGAACACAAGCCACTGAAGCTATAACCCATGTCTTGGTTCTTTACTATAAGCAGGGTTTAACTGTTAGGTAAAGGGAGAAGCCTTCCATTTGAAATAAATGTGCCCATCTATTTTACCCTTAAATGTGACTCAATGTCCTCCAACTAAAAAAAAACCAAACTACTTCCCTGCATCCATGGACTAGCAGAACTTTGTTAATTTTACTGCTATTGAGTAGAGGTTTCAAAAGGAAGATGTTGATGTATCATCATTTCTCAAAGAGAAATGGCAGAGTGACTTAAAGTTCTACTACAATCATAGAAACATAGAATGGTAGGGTTGGAAGGGACCTCAAGGATCAGCCAGTTCCAACCCCCTGCCATAGGCAGGGACACCTCCCACTAGCACAGGTTATTCAAGGCCTCATCCAACCTGGCCCTGAACACCTCCAAGGGGGACGCAGCCACAACCTCCCTAGGCAACATGTGGCAATGTCTCACCACCCTCACTGCAAAGAATTTCCTCCTAACATCCAGTCTAAATCTCCTCTCTGCCAGTTTAAACCCATTGCCCCTTGTCTTGCCATTCCAAGACCTTGTAAATAAAGAGAAATATCCAAATCCTCTGAAATAATATGAAAATATGGACAAGAACGACGATGAAACAATGCAAGATGAGAACTACTGTGAATCAAATATTCCTTCAAAACTAAACTGGTAAGAAACAAGTATTCTAAGACCCTAATCACATGAAAGCAACAACAGCAGCATGCCCAGCACCCTGGATAAACCAGTCTGTGTGTGTATGTGTATGTGGCTGGATGTGTTTATCCCTAGATATCAGACAGAACAGGAAAGGAAGAGCTGAAACACTTGTCCAGAATATGCTCAAAAAGAAAACACAGCCAGGACAAATTTAGAAGCTTTACTTAGCTGTAATATCAAAGGCAGTGTCGACTGTAAAAGCAACCACCTCTCAAGAATGGCAAAGTAAACTTACACAAGCCTCAGGAGGAAAACACTGATCAGAGGCTGGATATTGTTAACTGCTGCTGTTTTGGTTACGTGAGGTCCTTTTTGACATAACTGAGATAGTCTTGTCAAAGAACAACAAAAATGAAAAGCCAAAAAAACTGAAAAAAGGGAAGAACAGACACCAGCCATTTCAGGGGGAATCTGTTTCTCAAAGCCTGGCTTTGAGCTTGTGTCTGAAGAAACAAAACTTGGAATGAACTTCCTAAAACTCACCTTTTTTTTTTTTTTTTTTTTTTTTTTTTTTTTTTTTTTTTTTTTTTTTTTTTTAAAAAAAGGGGGGGGGTTTT
>VWYK01045828.1:4837-16448 GCA_013399775.1 Semnornis frantzii | reverse complement strand
TTATTATTATTATTAAATGGTGATCGGGGTGATGCGAGTTCTGAATATTTAATATTAACAAATTGTTAATGTGTTTATATATCATCTCGCATTAATTAATTACCCCATCCCGTTACAAGCAACGAGGCTGGTGAGGGGTTTGAGGCTGTCATATGAGGAAGGGCTGAGGATGCTGGGGTTGTTTAGTCTGGAGAAGAGAAGGATGAAGGGAAATCTTATTGCTTTCTACAGCTACCTGGAAGGAGGTTGGAGTGAGGCTGGTGTTGGTCTCTTCTCCCAAGTAACTAGTGATAGGACACAAAGAAATGGGCTTAAGTTGATCAGGGCAGGTTTAGATTGGACATAAAGAAAACTTTCTTCACTGAAAGAGATATTGGAACAGTGGAAACACTGGTGAGGTTTTGGAACAGGTTGCCCAGAGTGGTGGTAGAGTCACCATCCCAGGTGGTGTTCAAGAAGCATGCAGATGTAGCACTTCAAGTTACTGTTTACAGGGTATGGTAGTTGTTGGATTTGATGATTTTGGAGGCCTTTTCCAACCTTACTGATTCTATGAGTCTGTGGTAAGAAGTCATGCCCTTAATTTCTGTTTTTGTCAAAGTCCTTAACCTGAAAACCCTTCAGAGTTTTTAAGGCAGGAGCAGCAGTACTGTGAACACAGGCACCTATGTGGTCTGAAGCAATATCAACATTCTTGGCAGTGTTAGGTGCATAGTTGGACTTGATGACCTTAAAAGTCTTTCCCAACCTAAATGATTCTATGATAACAAAAAGAGCTGAGGTCTTGGGTACCTCAACCTGCAAACCTAAAATTAGTAGACATCTGTACTGCAGCATACCAAATGGGGCAGCTGCACCCAACTGACTTCCAAAGAAGAAATCCTGCTATGTCCTGTTTTCCTAAAACAGGCCATG
The DNA here is from genome assembly GCA_013399775.1 of Semnornis frantzii. Lineage (NCBI taxonomy): Eukaryota > Metazoa > Chordata > Aves > Piciformes > Ramphastidae > Semnornis > Semnornis frantzii. Next base: position 15,533 of record VWYK01045828.1, on the reverse strand, counting down.
GCATCCTATGCGACCATGAGTTGCCCAGGGCCTGTAATTGCAGTTTGATAGTGTGCAGAACTGGAGAGCAGTACATGGGCTGGTAGATCAGCTTTTTAAGTTTACTACTTAAAAAGTACCATTTTCCCCCCACTAGAAGGCTAGGATTGTATCCTCTACATCTAATAGCAACATTGTGAGAACTGGGATGGGTGTGGGGGTAATTCTCCTTGCTCAACACACTCCTCCACATTCAGACTCATACTACACAAGAAGGACATGGAACTGTTGGAGTAAGTCCAGAGGAGGCCACGAAGATGCTCAGAGGGTTGCAGCAGCTCTGCTATGAGGACAGGCTAAGAGAGTTGGNCTTGAGTGACCTGTTCTAGTGGGAGGTGTCCCTGCCTATGGCAGGGGCTTGGAACTGGATTATCTTTGGGGTCACTTCCAACATAAACCATTCTATGATGGTCAAGGGACTGAGACAGACTCTTTTCAGTGGTGCCCAGCACTAGGACAAGGGGCAATAGGCACAAACAGCACAGGGAAAACATGGGTATATTTGAGTGGGTCCAGAGGATGTCATAAGAAAAATTCAAGGTCTGGAACACCTCTGCTGTGAGGACAGACTGAAAGAGTGAGGGTTGTTCAGCCTGGTGGAGAGAAGGCTCCACAATTATGCTGTAGGTAAACACTGTCACAGTTTGCTGAGAGGGCTGGTAGAAGTCTCATCCCTGGAAACATTCCAGGTTATATTGGACAGGGCTCTAAGTAACCTGATGTACTCAAAGATGACTGACTAGATGGTATTTAAAGGCCCCTTTCCAACCATTCTATCATTCCTATGAATGGATTCTTTAGTCCAATGCCCCTTTAAGACTCTTCTGAAGACAACAAAATTTTTAGACTTATGGTTCCCACTTCAGAATGGACAAGCCCCAGCTGCTCTTTCAAATAAAGCCAGCTACTCCTCCAGGCGATGACGTTACCTCTGAACCATCCAGACAGGTGCTGAAATCAGTTTTGCAGGGCTTGAGAAACAGAAAGTCACTTCCCACTCAGTTACAACCTGTCTGCAGCCTGTTGGTCTCCTTCAAGCAACTGGATGCCCCAATAGTTTTGGATATACATGTCCCCATTTTCAGTGGGGTTAGCCAGAACAAGATCAGACCACATTCCTGTTAGCCTGGACGTGGTAATCCACACTTGTGTAACCTCAGGTACAAAGGCAGAAGTTTGTCTTTACATCTGACTGCAGTTAGTTCACTTTGCAAAATCACTTGCAGGGAGAAGAGTAGCACCACCAACAGATCTCCAAGCAACAGCAGCCCACTGAAGGAGGAGGCAAAGCTTAGGTCAGCCATAGCTTTCCTTAGCATCAAACATTCTACAGATGACTTCACAGAATCATAGTATGACTTGAGTTGGAAAGGACCCTCAAAGGTCATTTAGCTCAATCTCCCTGTGCTGAGCAGGGACATCTTCAACCACATCAGGTTGCACACTGCATCCTTGAACCTGACCTAGAAGGTTTCCAGGGATGGGGCTTCTACTGCTTCTCTGGGCAACCTGGGCCAGTGTCTTACCACCCGCAGTGTAGAAACTTCTTCCTTCTATCTAGTCTGAATCTCTCCTTCTTTTGCTTAAAACCATTACCCCTTGTCCTGTCACAACAGGCCACAAGACTGTCCCAAACTTTCTGACAGGTCCCCTTTTAAAATACTGAATGGTCAGAATAAGGTCTCCCCAGAGTCTTCTATTATCCAACTGCAACGCTCTCATCCTGTCCTCACAGCAGAGGGCTTCCAGCCCTTGGATTATATTTGTGGCCTCCTCTGGACCCACTCCAACAGAGTCATGTTTTCTGTGTGCTGAGGAGCCCAGAGATGGCACAGCATTGCTGTTAGGGTCTTACCAGAGTGGAGCAGAGAGGCAGAATTTTCTCCCTCAGCTTGCTGGCCACACTGCTTTGGCTGAAGCCTGGATAGAGTTGGCTTGCTGGTTGTGAGCACACATTGCTGGCTCATGTGCACTCACACACTATCAAGCAGTTGTACCAAATTTGCTTGGAATGATTTCCACTATCAAGCTTTCACAGCAGTGTCTGCTGCAGCAGAGAAACTTCCAGCTGCTAGATGCAAGCTCCTGTGAGACAGTAAGATCCTGGTAATGGAATATATCCATCTAGAAAAATGCAGCTGGCTGTGGCTGCAGGAAAACCACTTTGCACCACCAAACAGCTCAGTGGTTTGTTTGCACAGCACCAGGCAAACCAGGTAAAGTTTCATTTGATGAGAAAGAATGAAAACTGTACTGAAATGCTTTAGAAGCATTCAAGAATGGTTTTAACCTGAATTAGAGGAAGCTCTCCAACTTGTTTAAGTTGATATGTGCCCCAGCCCAAGAACTGGAGAGGGTCCAATGGAGGGCTATGAGGGTGATTTGGGGACTTGAACATGTCTCCTAGGAAGAAAGACTTGAGAGAACTGGAGCTGTTTAGGCTGGGAAAGAGGGAAGCTGAGAGGGAAACTTACTAAGGTCTATAACTATCTGAGGGGAGGGTGTCAAGTTGAAGGTTCCAGTCTCTTTTCAGTGGCACATAGTGATAGGACAAGGAACAACGGGTACAAGATGGAACACAGGAAGTTCCACTTCAACATGAGGAGAAATTTATTTACTGTGGGGGTGATGGAGCCCTGGAACAGGCTGCCCAGAGAGGCTCTGGAGTCTCCTTCTCTGAGGTCTTTCGAAATCCACCTGGATCAGCTCCTGTACAGCCTGTCCTATGTGATCCTGATTTGGCACTGGGGTTGGACTCAATCTCTAGAGGTCCCTTCCAACCCCTAACATTCTATGATTCTATGAACAGATGCCTGGGAGGCATCAGTTCTAGTAATCTCTTAAACAGAAAGTTAACCAACAGATTTACAGTAAGATCTACAAAATCCTACTAATGCTTTTAAATATTTTTTGCTGATCCATTTTGAAGTTGATTGAATAGCTTGAGTCCTTCCCAGCCAGTTACAGGATGGGGAGTACATCACACAGTTCTATTCATCATGAAGTTTGCTCTGCAGCAATTAAGAAGGTAGCATGGAAAAGATACCTTGGTTCCAGTTAAAGCTAGAACTACTGCTTTTCAAAAAAAAATTCTTCTAGAGAGTCTTTTCTTGGTTTAGAAGCCACAGCCTTGTGTTATGAGGTCTGAATCAGTCTCACATCAATATTCTCTCAGACACTTGCTGTTCAGGACAGCCTCAGGAAGCCCAGGCAATTAAAACAGCACACCTCAGTTTCTTTGAGCAGAGAGAACCAGCAGACATATTACAGTGATATTAAAGAGTTAATTAGGTAGAGCTTTGTGCATCACAGCTTCACTGTTTTCAGCAAGTCTCACATAACACCTAATTAACAAATCTCTGCTGAACTGTTTCTTAGAGAGCTCAGCACTGGTGGTGCTCCAAGCAAATCTTTTTTAACACACCAGCCAAGCCACGCAGCTACCATGCCCCTGCTGCCCCTCAGTCAGGGTACCTGGTGACTCTTCTGGTTGGCTTTAAGCTGTCATTCATGCCTACCCTTCCCCTAGAAAAGTTTATTTACTAAACTTTGGAGCATTTGGTACAAAGCAAAAAAACTCAGCAAGCTACATCAAAGCCTCCCTATTATCACTCCCTAGTGAACTGTGAAAATATAAATTCAGAGCTGACAAGCTAGTTAGACTTTTAACTAAAATCTGAGTGCAATTAACTTTAACCATGCCACTCTGCTACTGTACTTCTGGCACCAGCTTTGAGAAGTGGCCCAAATTCTTCTGTGGAACAGAAAGACCATTTATCTACTATATTTATTCAGGGCAAACCTCCTCTTTCGTGTCAAGCAGGGAATGTAGCATTGCTGACTGTGACTGGCAGTGATAAAGGAGCTGGGTATGATTTTGAAATGTCCTGCTTTCCCAAATGTTAAAGTGAATAATATGCCCTCCTAAATAAGAACCAGGTACTGATTCAAAGATGCACACTGGGGAAAAGGTGTCTATAAATTACTGGACATATAAAGCTACTGCCTTAAGAAGGCTTTGTGCTTGGATCTCTTACATAAAGGTATTTTTTATTTGCAGAAGTTAGTGATTCAGAAAAAGGGAGAGAGGGATCAGTTGTCTATAGCAAAGTTAGGAAATGGCATAAATTTATAAAGTAATTGTATAAATGTGGTGCCTCCTAAGATTCCTTAAGGTCCTCCTATCCATATTCTGTCAACTGAATCACCTGAGTAGCACCAAATCTGTAAGACAGAAACCATTACAAATGTGCTGCCTCACCTAAGCATCCACATGGAAAGGAAAATATAAAGCTTTTAGGTATTTGCAGTATGTTTCTAGAAACAAAGAGCTTTGTACCCAAAGTTTAAATCATTCCAAATATTTATATTGAGAGGAAGCTTTAAAACAAAAATCACCATATTCAATGAAGAGAGGTGACCCTCAAACACACAGGTCATACCTTAAGTGTATTAAATGGTTCTTCACTAGTGGTTTTCCCTTCCCTTGCTTCTTAGGTGTTACATCACTATATTTAACCTCTCAGCTAGGATTAATCTCCCTCTGCTTTAGGCACCAAGCTTAACTCTGAAATGACTGGAGAATACTGTCCTGAATACATCACTATCAGCCAATCTCCACAGCAATCAGATATCCTGAAGGAAAATATCAAACAAACAAGAAAACTAAATGGGTACCTCTTCCATGACATCCTGAAGGTGACTGTCAAGGCCTTTAAGTGCCATCAAACCTCGTGACTCTCCCTTGAGAGCAACCTCATTTTTTTTTTCAAGGAATTCAGGCCCAGGAAGACAGAATTCTCCTAGCACCTTGAAGTAAAGCTACAAACCTCTTTTGTCCTAATTAGTAACCAATTTTTCTGGGGCCAGTTCAAAACTTTTAACCATAGAAGAAAAACTTCCTACTTACCAACATTACAAGCTCCCTCTGAGAGTTCCAAACCCTTCAGCCACCTTTGCCATGTTCCCACACTCTTTCTTTCAAGAATATCACCTGTATTTTTTTAGTTTGCCCCACAACAGCCTGGGTTCAGTGCTAGTGCAAGAGCTTTAACAGGCACACACTGCAAATCTTGCAGTCGAAGGTGTCAGCAATAATCACAGAATCATAGAATGGTAAGGTTGGAAGGGACCTCAAGGATCATCCAGTTCCAACCCCCTGCCATAGGCAGGGACACCTCCCACTAGAACAGGTCACTCAAGGCCTCATCCAACCTGGCCTTGAACACCTCCAGGCAGGGAGCAGTCACAACCTCCCTGGGCAACCTGTGCCAGTGTCTCACCACCCTCACTGCAAACAACTTCCTCCTAACATCCAGTCTAAATCTCCCCTCTGCCAGTTCAAACCCATTGCCCCTTGTCCTGTCACTGCAAGACCTTGTCAATAGTCCCTCCTCAGCCTTCCTGTAGCCCCCTTCAGATACTGGAAGGTCACATCAAGGTCTCCTGGAAGCCTTCTCTTCTCCAGGCTGCAGAGCCCCAACTCTCTCAGTCTGTCTTCATAGGAGAGTTGTTCCAGCCCTCTGATCATCTTCGTGGCCCTCCTCCTCAGCTCTGTGTGTCTGTTTGCTGAAGGTTATCATCTCTATACAGCAAAATCATCACTGAAGAGTATCCCTCTAGTGCAAAGCCACCCTGCTGATATGTTAAGCCAAGAAGCCACACTCTACACTAGTGCCTGAGACATATACATGCTGGTTTGCTCCACCTGACTACAGCACAGAAGGTTCCTGGGAAGAGAACTGTCTTACATCCCCATAAATTTACCCAAGCTCTTCTGTGCCCATGTGAAGAACATTTTATTCCACTAATACAGGAAAAAAACAAAACAAAACCAGAAAAGAAACTTCAAGACTACATGAGCTTTAATTCTGTGATTTGAACAGTCTGCAATAGCCCTGCAAGGCTTTAGACAGTGTCAAGCCTGTGGAGGTGCCAGGCTATGAAGTAGAGCAAACACCTGGGAGTAGACAGGCTCTACAACCCACGCTGTGAGTTGTGGCACGCAGGGACAGCTGCGTGGGTTAAAGCAGAGGGGCAGCAGCATCACTGAACTGGAAGATTTCCAGAAAGAATGCACAAGCCAGGACTAGGCACAAAGCCCTTTACTGTAATCAATGTTTTGATAAATCCAGTTGCCAGGAGTGACAAACTTCTGTTTTCTAGTAGCAAGTGTTCAAATCAGAACACCCAGACTTTACAGCTGAAGAGCAAGGGCTCTACTGCTGGGCGTCTCTTGGAGACACCCATTTCCCTACCACAATGGAGGAAAAAGGAACAGGCCATATTTTCTGCCTTTGGATGTGATCCATTGCAGTTGCTACACACAGCATTCCTTTGCCATTTGGTAACTGAGGAACACTAGGTTTATTAGAAAGGAAAAAAAAAAAGAAAAAGAAAATCACAACCCTGCAGTGCTCTGGTTGGTAAGAGCTGGTCAGAGGAGGTCTGCTGTAATGAATGGATGTCAGAGAACCAGCAGCCCAAGTGATCCATTAAGTACTAGTTGTCAAAACAAGGACTGCTACTTCACTTGACCAGAAGCAACAATTTATACAAACACTCCTGCAGGTAGATACTTGGTGCTTGACCTCAACTTTCCATGATTCACAAATCTGCAGGGTTACAGGCCCTGGACTTCAGCTGTAAAAGTTAAAGTTGGTGCACTGGAGCACAACCCCCCTCCAGTTTGGATTTTATGTAAATAGCCTTGCTTTTGCAGGGAGTTAGTTCAGAGAAGCTGGAGACAGTCACACTTCAGCAACCTCTCGCAGTTTAATTAAGTTACAATGTCCTAAAACCACAACACAGCTTTTCTAGGCACCATGGCTGTAAAGTTCAAAAGGTAAACAGGTAAGCACACACAGTGCACTTCAAACAGCTTTTCCAGTGCTCCAGAAAAAATCAGAGAAGCTGCACTATATGCTTTGCATTTCAACATTCTCACCTATCATATCTCACTTACCCTCCCCTCCCTACTGTGCTCTAGTGAGGCCATATCTGGAGTACTGGGTACAGTTCTGGGCTCCCCAGTTCAAGAGACAAGGAGACTATTGGAGAGAGTCCAGCAGAGGCTATGAAGATGAAGGGACTGAAGCAGCTCTCTTTTGAGGAAAGGCTGAGAGACCTGTTTAGCCTGAAGAAAAGACAGAGAGGGCCTTACCAATGTTCTGTCTACAGAGCAAGAGGATAGGGCCAGACTCTTACCAGCAGTATCCTGTGACAAGAGGCAATGGGCACAAACTAGAATCCAGGAGGAAAAGCTTCTTTCATATGAAGGTGCCAGGGCACTGGAACAATCTGTCCAGGGAGGCTGTGGAGTCTCCTCTGCAGAAATTCAAAATCTACCTGGATGCAATTCTGGGCAACCTGCTCTAGCAGGGGAGTTGGACTAGATAATCTCCAGAGGTCCTTTCCAAACCTTACCATTCTGGGATCATCTAAATATTTCAATGCACTTCATAACAAACCAAACACTTAACACAGATTAGATTATTACCACCTACACACAGGGTATGTGAATCACCCCAGACTTAGTGATTGTGAAATTGGGATGCAGAGAAAGAAACCTGACCCAAAGCTGGGCAGCAGTGAAAACAAACCAAAGAGCCCTGACTAGAGGCTGTTTGTGCCTCACCCAAGTCACTTTCTGTGATCCAATGCAGAGTGCTGTCAGACAGTCCAAAGGGGGTAGGGGAGAGAAGCTCAAAAGAAGTGATTAGAAGAAGGTTTGGGATGGCCTAAGTTAAAATAGACATTTTGCCTTCTGACTTCTTAGCATGCAAGTTACAACAAAAAACTTCCTCTTCCAGTCGCTTGGTGATGTGTAAGATTACACAATTTTCTCTCATCACATCAAAGTTTGGCCCAGCTTTCTCATTGCTTTTAAAAAGAAACAGAAATGAATGCCAAAGCTTTCAGCACTAGCACAGTCACAGCCATTAAGAGGCTGAAACGAGGTCCCTTTGGCCAACACTGAATCACCACAGAATGTGCATTCTTCAGTTCAGGAGAAGAAAATGCTTCTGGGGAGAAGCAAACTTAACTGGAAGCCAACATTCATGTGCTTCATTGTATCAATGCCTCAGGTTCAAGCTGGGGAGCACACCAAAAGGTTTATGTAAGGAGAAGATTGTGGTGGGCTTCATGGAACAATCTGAGCTTTGAAATGATGTCATTAGTGCATGGATAGAGAATATAAAAAAGGAAGATATTTGGAATGCTTAAGAGCCCACTGGGCTAAATGTGTTTACTAACTAAGGACCTGATACTGGGACAAGCAGAGACAGGCAATTAAATAAAGTTTTGAAGCTTGAAGATAATCTGAGGTTTGTTGGAGGAAGCAGCTTTTGACTGTGACAGCAGGGACATGTAGTTGGTAGCCTCCGATATGTTGTGCATCAAAGCAGCTGGGGAAGTTCTTTGCTGCTTGCTATGACATTTCACACACCAAATTTCTCAGTGTCTTAATAAATTTCTGGTGAGACCTCACCTGAAGCACTGTGTCAAATTCTGGGGTCCTCTGCACAGGAAAAACATGGACCTATTGGAGTGGGTCCATAATGACCAGAGGGTTGGAACCCCCCCACTATGAGGACAGGCTGAGAGGGTTGGGGATGTTCAGCCTGGAGGAAAGAAGACTCCAGGAAGACCTTATTGCAGGATTTCAATAAAGAGAGAGCCTTCAAGAAAGATGGGGACGATCTTTTTCGTGGAGTCTGTTGTGACAGGATAAGGGTTGATGGTTTTAAACTAAAGGAGGGTCAATTTAGACTAGATATAAGGAAGATGCATTTTAATGCAGTGGTGGTGGGACACTGGCAGAGGTCACCCAGAGATGGGGTAGAAGCCACATCCCTGGATACATTCCAGGTCAGGTTGGAGGGGAATCTGGTGGTGTAGTAGAAGATGTTCCTGCTTATTGCAGGCAGCTTGGACTAGATGACCTTTAAAGGTCTCTTATAACCCAAACCATTCTATGATTAGCAGTTGCAGAGAAATTCCACATCTATTGCTATCCAGAGGACCTCACAGTTATTTTACTGAATAACAAACCTAGGAAGTGTGTTGGGTCCAGATTAAGGTGCTTTTTGAACACAGTTAAGAGTTAAAGGAACAGATGAAAGATGGGGAGGTTCAACAAAACACTACTGCTTAATTGCTCACACTCTTCCCCTTTTTCTCCACAACATTTATGAGCCACATTCATATTAATAAGACATCAAACAAATAAATACACAGAGGACTATATACAATACATAAAGGGTTACATAATAGCCACAAATAGGGACCTGAAAAAACTAAAATTGGATGATTTTTTGACTCATCTTTTTACTTCATTATGATATACAGTGGCCTAATGAATAAACATAATACAGCACCTGCAAGCTTTCACTTGACCACAAGGCTATTGTAGGTATTCCTTCTGAACTGCAAATATTCACTGCAAAACACAGAGGATGACTACTTGAAAGTGATTTTTTTTTTTATTTTCCACACAAAATTGGCTGTATTTTCTGTGAAACAGAAAGCATTTCTTAATTAGCATTAGCCTTTGACTAACTCACTGTACTACAGGAACTTTCTTCTCCTCCCAAGCTTACAGAAATTTCTTTGTAAGAAAGTATTGAGAATAAATAATTTTCTTTCAAGTATTGAAGTACTGAGTGACATGTGAATTCTTCAATATTCTGGAAAACAGGATTTTAGGGCAGACAACATTTTTGATCTTCTCTTCACTTGCTAAAAAACAACCTGTAACACACAGGTGACACGGGATCGAGTTAAGCCTGAGCTGGGTTCAGTTCTGCTGCTGTCAACAACATGTCCCAGCACTCTGAAGAAATCAGCTCAATGTGAGAACAGAGCAGATTTAAAATAACCCCCCAACAAATCAGAAATAATTAGAAAGAACTAAATTATCAGAGCTCTTTGACCCTATGGACAGCCACCTTCTCGCTTTGTCTACTCTACTATCCTTGGTCAAATTCATCCTGTTTTTGTCCTTTCCATAGGAGCTTAAAGCTGTGTAAGGGCCATGCAACATCATACTCGTGCTTAAATTCAGCTGAGGAAAGTGCAAGCAAGTCACCAGAGCAGTCTTGGTGATTCCAGATCCTGAGGGACACAGGCATTTTCTACCAACATGTTTAAACTCATCTAGGCAGAACCTTCTGGAAGTCCATTGCAGGCTATGCAGCAAACTTCCACAGAAACTAATTACCATAAACAGCATCACCTTCTGCTTCAAAGCCAGAGCACACTTCAACTTGTCTTCACTTATACCCACTGGGTTCCTATTACTGAGAGTCTGCCAAATCCAAGCACTTGAATGCACAACCAATTTCCCCCAAGAAGGAAAAGAACAAACTATGCACAACAGACAGATGTCACATCCCCTAATGCAGTGCAGGGAAGAGTTCAGACACTGTCACATGCATGGAAACTTCACAGTCTGTACAGTACAGTTCAGAAATGTTTTCCAGTTCAGCAAAACTCAGTTTCTTAGACCTTCCCTCCATTCTCTTTTCTGTTGCTTGCTTAAGCTGTCAGACTCTTGAAGGGCCATGAGGATGATCAGAGGGCTGGAACACCTCTCCTAGGGAGACAGACTGACAGAGTTGGGGCTGTTCAGCCTGGACAAGAGAAGGCTTTGAGA
>VWYK01045827.1:32361-52499 GCA_013399775.1 Semnornis frantzii | reverse complement strand
CGGGCGGCTTCCTGTTCCGGGTCGGCGGCTCGGGAAAGCTGCCGCTGGCCACGCGAGTCGTGAGGGCCCCGGGACAGCTGCGCGGCAGGTCCCACAGCAGACTGAGCGCCTCGGACCGGCTCTGCCACCTCCGGGCGGCCCCGTGCGAGGCTGTGTCCGTGCCCTGACTGCAGCGGAAACCAATGTGCAGCTGCAAGGTCCCGGCTCTCTGTGGTGTCCTGCCGGTTGCTGAGCCCAGGCAGTGTGCTCCGGGCCCGCCTGATGCTGGTGGAGCTCTCTCTGGCCTTCAGGTGAAGCTGCGTTTGGACCCCACCCACGTCCCGTGGGCTGCCAGGAGCCTGCACCTCCTCGGGCTCACCCTTTGTTGGTGAAGCTCTGCAGCCGTTCCAGGCGAATTGTTCCAGCACCTTCCAGTCCTTCTCCCCCGGCGCAGCAGACACTTTGCATTTAAATGCCTTCACTTGTCCCACAGCCTCCCTCAGGGAGGTCCCCCTCGGCAGCTCTGTGCCCGACTCTGTTCTTGGTGTTCTCTGTGCTGCTCCTCTGCCTGCTGACTCCTCTAGAGACAGTGCAGGGCAGGAGGATCATTGCCGATCCTGCCTATTCCCAGCGATCGACCAGGAGGTTAAGCCTAGTTCTGAGTGCTACACAATCTGTCCTCTTCTCTCAGAGCTGTCTTGAGGCCACCTCTCGCCTTTGCCTTGAGACTTCCTGCTGCATTAAAGAGCAGGAGGCCAGAGAAGTGCTCTAATTAGTGCAAGGGTAAAGCAGGGACCCAGAGGAGCCTTCAACTCTGGGCTCTGGGGAGGATGGAGGCTGCAGGGTGGCACAGGGGGCTCAGGCCTGATGGCAGCTGCTGCAGGGAGTTCTTGCCCACCGAGTGCTTGGGACTGTCCTTGAGCAGGAGAGGCTGCCGGCAGTCTGCTGCACTCTGTGTCCCTCTGGGGCCGAGTGCCCCCAGGCTGGGCAGGCTCACAGCCCTGCATGGTTGCTCCTAGCACTGAGCTGCTTTGGAGAGAGAATCTCCCTGTCAAAGAGTCACAGCATGGAGGGGTGGGAAGGGACCCCTGGAGCTCACCCATCCCAACCACCCCTGTCCCAGCAGGGTACCCACAGAAGCTTGCCCAGGAGCACAATGCCAGCACAATGAACAGTTGGAAGCTCTGCACAGAAGGAGACTCCACAACCTCTCTGGGCAGCCTGCTCCAGGCCTCCAGCACCCTCACACCAGAGGATTTTCTCCTCCTGTTCAGATGGAACCTCCTGGGTGCCAGTTTGTGCCCACTGCCCTTTGGTCTGTCCTTGGGCATCACTGGCAGGAGTCTAGCCCCATTCTCTTGCCCCCCCCCAGCCCCTTCAACTTTTGCTAAGCACTGCTCGGCTCCCCTCTGGGGCTGCTCTCCTGCAGGTTCTCAGCCTCTGCTCCTCACAGAGCTGCTCCAGGTCCCCCAGCAGCTCTGCAGCCTCCCCTGGACTCTCTCCTGAACTGGGGAGCCCAGAGCTGGACCCAGCACTGCAGATGTGACCTCCCCAGAGCAGAGGGCCGGAGAACCTAGTTCCATTTTCTCAGCTCTCTTCTTCAAAGCCCAAGCCCAGGACAAGCCACTGAAGTGGTGCAGCCTGGCAGGGTCTGCCATTCCCTCCGGGCTCCAGAGGTGGGAATTCTGCAGCTGCTGTGTGGGGCAGGCAGGAGGTGCAAATGAGTCAGGGGCGGGGTGGGGCAGGGATGATGCTGTCCTGAGCTGCAGCTGTCAGCCGGGGCTGGTCGTGGCTTCTCCCCACCCGCGGGAAGCAGAGCATGAAAGGGCTCTTCGGCTCCTTCTGGCCTCGGGGTTCACTCTGCCTGCTTCAAGTGGCGTCTGTGATGGTGACGCCAGGTGGAAAAAGCAGCCCCGAAAAGTCACGTCCTGAAAGGATGAGACCCAAGGTGCCACCACCCATCGGGCACAGCCCTGGGCGCAGTCAGAGCTCAGTCTTGGCAGAGTCACCAGCACCAAAACCGCTTTGGATGAAAGAGGAAATTAAATCCCCCTGGGGCTGGGGGGCAGAGTCCCTAGGGGGGTGCACTCAACCCCAGCGTGAGCTAACCGTGGGGGTACCCCCCGGCTCTGCGGGCTTGTGCCCTCCCCCACCCAGCTGTGACGTGTCGGAGGCAGGCGTGGGGACAGAGCCTCCTTAAGAGGCGGCGTGGGGTGAGGAGCCGCTGCCAATTGCGAGGCAGCAGCACATGACATAAGATGCTCCAGATCTGCCTCCTGGGCGCTCGTTTAAACATGAGGGGGGCTGGAGGTCGGCGCTGAGCCGGAGCTGCCGCGGGACATGAGGGGGGAGGCTGCTCCCGCAGCCCTGCCCGGTGGGTTTTGGGGAGGGGGAGAAGCTGTTGGGGGCTGAGCGGGAAGGGTCTGGGGCGTGGGGCAAAGAGGGTAAAACGGTTTTGGTGCGGGGGTGTGTGGCGTTCTCTGGCCGTGGGCATGGATTTGTCTGTGCCAGCGGCAGCTGCTGAGCCTTCCGGCCCCAGCCCCTTGGAAGTGACCACACTCGGGGCGGGATTGAGCAGCCTGGGACCTGCTTCGGGACCACCTCGGCGAGACCTCCGCCGGCAGCTGGGGGCTGCTCGCTGCTGCTGCGCCCACTGCAGCCTGCCGGCTCCGGACCTTTCACTCTCTCCTGGCAGGGCCGAGGCTGGGCCAGGCGGACGCGGGCATGGCGCTGCTGGAACCTGTCCCCACGGCTCGCTGCGGGGAGCTGGCACTGGGCTCTCCAGCCAGGTCTGTCTCACTTCAGGTTTCCTTTTCTCCCCTGCCCTGTGCACCAGCTGCAGGCTGTGCTGCCATGGTTACTTCAGATGCTTTTGGGGCTGGGTGGAATCCCCAACGTAGATTCATGGAATGGTTGGAAGGGACCTTCAAGCTCAGCCAGCTCCAACCCCCTGCCATGGGCAGGGACATCTCCACCAGCCCAGGCCTCATCCAGCCTGGACTTGAGCAGCTCCAGGCAGGGAGCATCCACAACCTCCCTGGGCAGCCTGTGCCAGTCTCTCCCCACCCTCACTGGCAAGAATTTCTTCCTCCTCTCCAGTCTCAGTCTGCCCTCTCTCAGCTGCTATTCCATGAATGGCAACCTGGCTCCAGAGCTCATCTCCCAAACCTCTCCTTTGCTATCCCAAGTGGATCCCTTCTTTTGTAATGCCCTTTCCTGGACAACCTGTGCCAGTCTCTCCCCACCCTCACTCTCATTTTTTTCCTCATCTCCACTCTCACTCTGCCCTCTCCCAGCTCAAAGCCATTCCACTCACCCTGGCACTCCCAGCCCTTGGCACAAGCCCCTCCTCAGCTCTCCTGGAGCCCCTTCAGGTCCTGGCAGGCTGCTCTAAGGTCCCCCTGGAGCCTTCTCTCCAGCCCCAACTCTCATAGCCTGTCCCCCCAGGGGAGGTTTTCCAGCTTCCCGTTACCAAATGTTAACTCCTTGTGCCCACCCAAGAGCTCCAGTCTCACCCTCTGAAAAGGAGAGGAGCAGAATGAAATCTGCTGCTCCAGTTTCTGCTCCCAGTTGTTGCTCCCACACAGAGGATGGGGCTTGGGCTGTCTGGGTGATCTAAATGTAAAGCCTTAGGAACAGGCTGCCCAGGGAGGTGGTGGAGTCATCATCCCTGCAGGTGCTCACAAACCCTGTGGAGATGGCACTTTGGGATATGGTTTAGTGGGGCTGGGCTGATGGTTGGCCCTGATGATCCTTAAGGTCCTTTCCAGCCAAAGTGATTCTTTGATTCAACGAGGAAGGACCTCTGGGGCTGTGAGAATGATCTAGGGACAAGGAGGTCTTCGAGAAGCAAAGGCTGAGAGCCTGCAGGAGAGCAGCCCCAGAGGGGATCTCAGCAATGCTCAGCAGCAGCTGAAGGTCCTGTGGGGGGGGCAAGAGGGTGGGGCCAGGCTCCTCTCAGTGGTGCTTAGGGGCAGTGGGCACAAACTGGCACCCAGGAGGTTCCATCTGAGCAGAAGGAGAAAATGCTTTGGTGTGAGGGTGCTGGAGGCCTGGGGCAGGCTGCCCAGAGAGGTTGTGGAGTCTCCTTCTCTGCAGAGCTTCCAACCCACCCTGGGCATTGTACTCCTGGGCAAGCTGCTGTGGGTGTCCTGCTGGGGCAGGGGGGGTTGGGCTGGGAGAGCTCCAGAGGTCCCTTCCAGCCTCACTGCCCTGTGATTTGTCATCATTGCTCCTGATCAAACACTCTCTGTGCAGCATTGCTGAGGACAGAGAATGACACCTCTGGGGGGCACTTTGTGTGCCAGCTCTGCTGATCTTCGCACCCCCCTGGCATTCTTCCTGTTCATGCCAGCAGCCTCTTGCTGAGAGCAGATCACTGCTCTGAGGGTCTCTGTGCCACCACCATGTGATTGGGTAGCTCTGACACAACTCCTTACCTAATTTGTTTTGCAAGCTGCATTTGAATTCTGTGTCATAAGAGGAAGGAAAAGATGACTCAGGGCACAGGAAGGGGAATTGCTGGGGGATTTTTTCTGCTGTTCCTGGGCCATTTGCCTGCTTTGAACATAAAAGCAGGTGGGGAAATGGTGCAGAGCTGTTGCAGCTGAGGATTGATTGCTGCTGGGAAATGTTCTCCCTCATGGGGAGGAAACGTGTGGTGGGGAACATCCTGTGCTCCCTGGGGGGAAATCAGGGAAGAGGAGCCTGGACCTGCCCTCTGCTTTCTGCCAGGCCAGAGCAGTTCTGGACAGAGCATGGCAGTGGTCACAGCAGATCAGACCCTTAGAGGTTGGAAGGGACCTCCAACCCCCTGCCAGGGAGGGATCTTCTCTGTGCCTTAAACTTTCATCTGCCCAAAGAAGCAAGAGTTGAGTGCCCCTAGAAACTGAGAACAGTAACCCAAAGGAAGCCTCTGAACCCCTTCACGTGGTGCCCTGTGCTGCCTCAGCTCCTCTTTGGCAGAGAGGGAGGAAAGATGAGGATGGGGGTGGATGGACCTTGCCTGGGTTAGGTTAAGTGGCTTTTGTGGAGCTCCTCAGGAGCTGAGTGGCTTCTGCCTGTGTGCAGGGGTGGTCTGATCCTGAGGGGCTTAGAGCTTGGGGTTGAGTCTTGTCCCAGAGCTGCCCCTGCAGAAGGCTGGGGCTGTTGTGATGCCAGAGTCCTGCAGCCCTTCTAGAAGGGCAGGAGGTTGGTGCTAGGGACAAACATGGCTGTGGGGAAGGGTCAACACCTGGCACTGGCCTGAAGAACAAAGCCCTTGGTGATGGCCTGCAGCAAGAGGCCCCAGGAGGGCTGCTGGGCAAGGCAAGATGGAAACCTTTTGGTTCTCTGCCACACAGTCTTGGCCTGACTAAAACTTGTGCCAATGATCCAAGTGGGGCATTGCCCAGAGCCAGGAGCAGGTGGGAGGGTGGCATGTCCTGGGGAGCAGAGCACAGGGGCTTGGATGCCAACTCTCCCAGGGTCTGTAGTGGAACAAGTGGCTTGGTTGTGCCTGATCTTCATCACTTGGGGCTGTGAGAAGGTCTCTTGGAGAGGGATGGAGGAAGAGCTCTGTTCTGCAGCTGTGGGTGGCTCTCACCACTTTGGGCTAACTTGCAGCTGGCACTGCAGGGCAGGCTCCTGGTGAGGAGCTTGGCTGGAGCAGTTCATGTCCTGGTCTCCATCTCCTCACATAAGCCTCTAGCGGGAGCCTCCAAGGACATTTCCTGTGCCATCAGCTTCCTGCTCTCCAGCTGGCCTGGCCTCCTGCAGGGTGTTCTGCAGGACTTCACTTCAGATGTCCCCACAGGCTGACTGCTGTAGGAGTTGTCCCCTCACCCTCCATTAGTACTGGGGACAGGAGATAAGCACCAGACCCCAGAGTCCCTTCCTGCCTCACCACTGTAGGCTCTGGTCTGCAGTTGTTGTGGTTGTGGAACCTCTGCAGCTCTCCTGAAATGAGTACAGTTACTGTGTGCAGCTCTGGAGCCCCCAGCACAGGAAGGACATGGAGGTGTTGGAGCCAGTGCAGAGGAGGCCACCAAGATGCTGAGAGGGCTGCAGCAGCTCTGCTCTGAGGACAGACAGAGAGTTGGGGCTCTGCAGCCTGGAGAGGAGAAGGCTTCCAGGAGACCTTGGAGTGGCCTTGCAGGATCTGAAGGGGGCTCCAGGAGGGCTGGGGAGGGACTATTGACAAGGTCTGGGAATGGCAGGACAAGGGGAAAGGGTTTGAAGTGGCAGAGGGGAGATTGAAAGTGGATGTGAGGAGGAAGTTGTTTGCAGTGAGGGTGGTGAGACACTGGCACAGGTTGCCCAGGGAGGTTGTGGCTGCTCCCTCCCTGGAGGTGTTGAAGGCCAGGTTGGAGGAGGCCTTGAGTGACCTGTGCTAGTGGGAGGTGTNAGCTGGGGGAGTGCAGCCTGGAGCAGAGGAGGCTGAGGGCAGAGCTCATTGCTCTCTGCAGCTCCCTGGGAGGAGGCTGCAGCCAGCTGGGGTTGGGCTCTGCTCATTAATTATTGTGCCAAGATGAGAGGAAATGGCCTCAAGTTGTCCCAGGGGAGGTTTAGGTTGGACATGAGGAACAATTTCTTCCCCAGAAGGGTTGTCAAGGCCTGGCCCAGGCTGCCCAGGGCAGTGGTGGAGTCCCCATCCCTGGGGGGTCTCAAAGCCCTGTGGTGCTGAGGGCCAGGGGTTGATGGTGCCCTGGTAGTGCTGGGGTAAGGGTTGGAGCTGAGGATCCTAGAGGTCCCTTCCAAGCAGGAGGCCTCCATGACTCTACCTGTGCTTAAAAGCAGCCCATGCACAGCCTGTGCAGTCTCGGGGGCAGCAGCTCCACTGTTGTGCCCATGCAGGGTGGGAGAATGAACAAATCTATTTTCTGAAGGTCAGGAACAACTTTGAGATCCAAGGATGAGTACAAGGGATGGACCAAGCCTGGGATGTTCTTCAGCCCCATCCAGGGCTAATTGCTTTTGTCCTGCAGAACTGCTGAGGTGCAGAATGTTGGAACTGATGAGGGTACGAAGCCAGAGGGGAGCCAGGTGGCCACAGCTGGCTGCAAAGGTAAGTGGCAAGAATTTGTAGTCCTTGTGGTGGACACAAAAATGATTCTTGAAGGGAGAGAGGACCTGACCAAACCAGAGCAATGGAAAAAGTAACTCAACTTTCAGGATGGTCTGTCCAGAGGGACTTTGACTTCACAGCACAGACGTGTCTCAGGGACAGGCTTTGAGGTGGTGCCACTGGCTAATGCCTGTGGACCAGGTGGTGCCATCCTGCTCTCTGACCTCCCTAAGGAGGCTCACACAGCTCAGCGGTTGTGGTTGTTGCAGGAAGCTGGCAGCAGTACAACAGGTTGAAAGCAGGAAAGCAGGTTGGAGGTGGGTGCAGAACTGGCTGAAGGGCAGAGGAGGCCACAGAGATGCTGCCAGGACTGGAGCAGCTCTGCTGTGAGCACAGGCTGAGGGAGCTGGGGGGGTGCAGCCTGCAGAGGAGAAGGCTCCAGGGGGACCTCAGAGCTGCTGCCAGTGCCTGAAGGGATCCTGCAGGAAGGCTGCAGAGGGACTTGTGCTGAGGGAGTCTGAGACAGGGCAAGGGGCAATGGTTTGGAGCTGAGGCAGAGCAGGGTGAGACTGGAGCTGAGGAAAAAACCCTTCAGTGTGAGTGTGGTGAGAGCCTGGCACAGGCTGCCCAGGGAGGCTGTGGTTGCCTCCTGCCTGGGGGTGTTCAAGGCCAGGCTGGATGAGACCTTGAGCAGCTGAGCCTGGCTGAGAGGTGTCCCTGCCCCTGGCAGTAGGGTTGCAGCAGATGATCTCTGAGCTCCCTTCCAACCTGATCCTTATTCAGCACCTTTGATGACCTGGGTGAGGGGCAGTGTGGACCCTCAGCCACTTTGCTGCTGCTACCAAGCTGGGAGGAGTGGCTGACAGCCTGCCAGGCTGTGCTGCCAGCTTGGAGAGACATTGTAATGCTGGGCAAGCTGCTGTGGGTGCCCCTGCATCATCTCCAGAGGTC
This sequence comes from Semnornis frantzii, assembly GCA_013399775.1. Classification (NCBI taxonomy): domain Eukaryota; kingdom Metazoa; phylum Chordata; class Aves; order Piciformes; family Ramphastidae; genus Semnornis; species Semnornis frantzii. The sequence continues at coordinate 44,524 of VWYK01045827.1, read as the reverse complement.
CCTTCCAATCCCTGTTGGGATTCTGGAGTAACTGGAAGATGTTTAATAGCCAAGTGCTGCAGAACTTTCCTCTCCTAGTCCTGCTCCAAGAGACTGGAAGCCATTTGGCAAAGCTGCCAAGAACAAAAGGTCAAAAAAGGGGAGGTGGGAGGAGGCAGATCAAGGTTGCCTCTGAGGTGTGATGCTTGCATTTATAGCTATGTGATGGCTGGAAGCCATCTCTTAACTCCTCAGCACTTCTCTTTTCCCACCAGCCTCCTCACCACCTGCCTCCAGCCTGTGGACAACACAACGAGATGGAGAAGTCAAGCTGAGGATGGATGAGCAGGGCATAGGCAGTGAGGCACCAAAAACTGTTCATGAGCTGCTGCAGGAAGCTGCCAGGAAATATGGGGACTACTATGCCCTTGCCTCCAAAAAGGGTGGCCAGTGGAGAAAACTCACCTACAAGATGTACTATGAGGAGTGCTGGAAGGCAGCAAAAAGCTTTCTGAAGGTGAGAGCTTGATGAGTTCCTCTTGAGTAGGGTTGGACTGGGTGGTCCTGAGGGTCTCTTCCAACCTGGATGCTGCTGTGATTGAGTGAACCAAGTGCATAAGGGAATGGCTGAGGTGAGACTGAGACTGGACATGAGGAAGTTCTTTACAGTGAGGGTGGGCAGACACTGGCACAGGTTGCCCAGGGAGGTTGTGCAGCACAGAAGCACCGAATGTGATCTTTGCTCTTTGATCACTTTGGGTGATTCTGTGCTCNGAGGGTCTCTTCCAACCTGGATGCTGCTGTGATTGAGTGAACCAAGTGCATAAGGGAATGGCTGAGGTGAGACTGAGACTGGACATGAGGAAGTTCTTTACAGTGAGGGTGGGCAGACACTGGCACAGGTTGCCCAGGGAGGTTGTGCAGCACAGAAGCACCGAATGTGATCTTTGCTCTTTGATCACTTTGGGTGATTCTGTGCTCCACAGCCTCCCTGGAGGTGTTCCCTGTGAGGGCTGCTGTGACCTCCTCTCTTGTTTACAGCTGGGCCTGGAACGTTTCCATGGAGTCTGCATCTTGGGATTCAACTCTGCAGAGTGGTTCATTGCTGACATTGCAGCTATCCTGGCAGGGTGAGAGTTGCAGTCCTCGGGGCAGGAGCAGTTTGGGGTTTAAAAAAAAACAAAACCAACAAACCCACACAGGAAACTGAACCTCAAAACCTACTCAGAATAAAAACCTGCTCATATCTGAATCTAATGGAGGTAACTGGAGCCTGAACTCTCCATTATGAATTCATGAGCTAAAAATCATATTTTAGTTATTTTTTTTACCCATAGTCTTCTTTCAAAGTCAGGAGAGCAAGTGGGTGAGTCCCCAAAGCAACCTAACTCACACTGCTTCTGATGGGAAATGCCAGAGAACCCCAGCATGGAGGGGTTGGTAGGGACCTCTGGAGCTCACCCAGCCCAACTCCCCCTGCCCCAGCAGGGCACCCACAGCAGCTTGCCCAGGAGCACAGTGCCCAGGGTGGGTTGGAAGCTCTGCAGAGAAGGAAACTCCACAACCTCTCTGGGCAGCCTGCTCCAGGCCTCCAGCACCCTCACACCAGAGGATTTTCTCCTCCTGCTCAGATGGAACCTCCTGGGTGCCAGTCTGTGCCCACTGCCCCTTGGCCTGTCCCTGAGCACCACTGAGAGGAGCCTGGCCCCAGCCTCTTGTCCCCCACCCCTTAGCTCTGCCAGCACTGCATTTCAGTAGCTTCCTTCTTGTGCCCTGGCACCAAGCTGGCACTTCCCCACCCCAGCACAGAACCTCCACTTGTTTCCTGGGTGTTTTCAGAGTCAGTGTGGCCCTGGGCAGCCTGATCCAGTTGGAGGGGTCCCTGCTGAGTGCAGGGGGAGTGGACAAGATGCCCTTTGAGGGTCCCTTCCAACCCAGTGCCATCTGTGAATCTGTTCCTTCCCCAGGCTGAACACCTGAAGTGGCTGAACTCTCCCAGTAACTTTGCTTAGCCTCTAATTCTGTGGTTTTTGCTTTTGTTTTGGGTTGGTTTTGGTCCCTTTTGCAGTGGATTTGCTGTTGGTATCTACACCACAAACTCCCCTGAGGCCTGTCACTATGTAGCAGACAACTGCAGTGCCAACGTCCTGGTGGTGGAAAACCAGAAACAGCTGCAGAAGATCTTGGAAGTAAATACACTGCTGGGTGGCTGGGGGGAAGGTCCTGAAGGCAGTGCCTCAAGGTGAACCAAGAGGTCTGCAGGGCCAGGCTGGATAAGGCCTTGGGCAGCCTGGGCTGGAGGGAGGTGTGGAACTGCCAGGGGGTTGGAAGTGGCTGAGCTTTGAGGTCCCTTCCATCCCAGCCCCTTCTCTGATGGAGCCTACTGAATGTGCTCAGTGCTGAAGCCAGATGAGGAGTCACAGGTTGTGACCACAGTCAGTGGTGGTTCCACAACTCAGTGCAGCCTCAAAGCCAAGGTGAGGAGGTGAGCATCGACATGGCTGGAGGTGCTGGAAAGTGTCCAGAGCAGGATGAGCAGAGGGCTGGAGCTGCTCTGCTGTGAGGAGAGACTGAGGCAGTTGGGGCTGTGCAGGCTGCAGAGGAGAAAGCTCCCAGGTGACCTTCTTGTGGCCTTGCAGGATCTGAAGGGGGCTACAGGAAAGCTGGGGAGGGACTTTTGAGGCTGTCAGGGAGGGACAGGACTGGGGGGAATGGAACCAAGCTAGAAATGGGGAGATTCAGACTGGAGGTTAGGAAGAAGTTGTTCAGCATGAGGGTGGTGAGAGCCTGGCAGGGGTTGCCCAGGGAGGTGGTGGACGCCTCATCCCTGGAGGTGTTTAAGGCCAGGCTGGATGAGGCTCTGGGCAGGGCCAAGCAGAGTTGTCCTCGTGTCTCCATTTCTAACACAGATTCAGCACAAGCTACCTCATCTGAAAGCCATTGTGCAGTATGGAGAAGAGCTGAAGGAGAAGAGACCCAACCTCTACTCTGTGAGTCCTGGCACCTCAGGGGCCTGAGCTCTTCAGCTGGTGGCTTGCAGGTGACCATCAGCTCCCACGGGGCTGTCCTGATGGCATTACCCAGGGCTTGCCTTGCCTCACTGGGGCAGCAGCTCTCCAAGCCTTGGTAATCCCTGTTGTAAGGGAGGGTGTTGGCAGTACTGACCTCTGCAGGGCAGCCTCGGGCCCCAGTTTGGCAATCCCAGTGGTTGCAACAGGCCCTGCCCGGGGGGTGGCTCCATCTCATCTCTGGCTGCCATGGTGAGAGGCAGATCAGGAGGCTGATGGTGCAGGTGTACGACCCCCTCTGGATGCTGCCAGGGGCCGGGTGCAGGAAGCAGTTTTCCTTCTCTTCAGCTGCAGCAGAGGGTTTAGTTTCACACGAGTGATGCCCCCCAAAGTGACCAAGGTCCTGTTCTGTGCCCAGTGGAGCCAGTTCATGGAGCTTGGCCAGGAGGTTCCAGATGCGCAGCTCCGGGAGGTGATTGCCGCGCAGAAGCCGAACCAGTGCTGCACACTCATCTACACCTCGGGCACCACAGGGCAGCCCAAGGGGGTGATGCTCAGCCACGACAATGTGAGTGCTCCTGGGCAGCCCTGCCCTGGCTGGCCTCAGGTGGGCGCTGAGGGAGGGCATAGGGGGGCAGGAGGAAATGGCCTCAAGGTGTGCTGGGGGTGGGCTAGAATCAAATCATGGAATGGGTTGGGTTGGAAGGGACCTTGGAGATCAGCCAATTCTGACCCCCCTGCCGTGGGCAGGGGCATCTCCGCCAGCCCAAGTTGCTCAAGGCCTCCTCCAGTCTGGCCATCCACAACCTCTCTGGGCAACCTGTGCCAGTCTCTCCCCACCCTCACTGTCAGGAATTTCTTCCTCACCTCCAGGCTCACTCTGCCCTCTCCCAGCTCAAAGCCATTGTCCCTCATCCTGGCACTCCCAGCCCTTGGCACAAGTCCCTCCCCAGCTCTCCTGGAGCTCCCTTTGGGTGCTGGGAGGCTGCTCTCAGGTCTCCCCAGAGCTTTTATATTGGCCATGAGGAACAATTTCCTCCCCAAAAGGGTTGTCAAGGCCTGGCTCAAGCTGTGCAGGGCAGTGGCAGAGCCCCCAGCCCTGGAGGGGTTACAAAGCCCTGGAGATGTGGTGCTGAGGGCTGTGGTTTGGTGGTGCCCTGGCAGTGCTGGTGTAAGGGTTGGGCTCAGTGACCTCAAAGATCTCTTCCAACCAAACCGATCCTGTGCCCGAGGTGAGGCCCCGAGGCCGTTGCAGTCTCTCCGCGGAGCTGTGCTGCTCGCAGGAGCTGTCGCTGAGCGCTGCTGTGGGTTCCTCTTGCAGCTGACCTGGACTGCAGCAGCTGCAGGACGCTTCCTGATGCTGACAGAGGCGACAGAGAAGCAGGAGGTGGTGATCAGCTACCTGCCCCTCAGCCACATCGCCGCGCAGATGTCGGACATTTGGGCAGCCATGACCTTTGGCGCGCAGATCTTCTTCGCCCAGCCAGACGCCTTGAAGGTAAAGCACACAAGAGGTGGAGATCCTGCACCCAGCTGCCAGGGCTGGGGGGCCTGGGGCTGCTTCAAACCTGCCTCCATCCTGGCTGCTCAGGCCTGGCCTGGCTGGACCAGTCTCATGAGGCTGGAAGCTGAGGCAGCTCTCGGTCTGTGTGGGGACCCTCTGCTCCCCTCTGTGTGCCCTGAGCTTTGCTTTTTGCCTCTATTTGCAAGCTTGGATGAGCTGATCAAGCACTTCACCAGCAGCAGCCTCTTGGTGTCTCACCTGGCAGCACTTCCGTGCCCCAACAGCTCAGGCTGAGCAACAGCTTTGTTTGCTCTGCCACATTGCCAAATGGCACCACCACTAAACCTGCTCTTGGTGCTGTGTCAGCCTTGGCACTGGAGGCATTGACCTTTGCTGCCTTCTCAAAACCTCTGTTGTCTGTTCACTGTGATGCTCCAGAGGTTCCTTTCTCTCGTGGAGGACCATGGCAGGGAAGGAGCTGGCACTGTCTAGTGCTGCTTTGTTGGCACTTGGTAGCAGTGGTGGCACTGCAGCTGACAATGAGCAATTCCTCGCAACTGATGACCAAGTCCCAGGTCTCCCCTGAGGCCTACAGTGAAGCACCTCTGAAAGCTGTGTGTCCTTCTGCACCCAGGGCAGCCTGGTGGACACGCTGAGGGAGGTGAGGCCAACTGCCTTCTTGGGAGTTCCTCGGGTCTGGGAGAAGATGGAGGAGAAAATGAAATCCATAGGAGCAAAGTCCTCAACTCTCCGAAGGAAAGTGGCGACCTGGGCCAAGGGAGTTGGGCTGCAGACAAACCTCAAGTGGATGAATGGGTAGGTGTGAAGGTGAGGGTGTGAGCAGCCTCAGGAGAACTTCACTGCCAGCTGAGGGATTGCATCCCCTGTCTGCTTATGGGCAGTAAAAGCCAGGTGGGGTTGAACCAGAGGGTGAGCAGCAAGGGCTGGGAGTGGAAATAGAATCACAGAACTCTTTGGGTTGGAAAAGATCTTCAAGAGTCATAGAATGGGTTGTGTTGGAAGGGACCGGAATGATCTCACCTGGTTCCACCCCCCTTGTCACTAGCTTGGGAAGTTCAGGGCCTCATCCAACCTGGCCTTGAACACCTCCAGGGAGGGGGAATCCACAACCTCCCCGGGCAGCCTGTGCCAGTGTCTCCTCACGCACTGGCAAGAATTTCTTCCTCATCTCCAGGCTCAATCTGCCTCTTCCAGCTCAAAACCATCATCTCTTGTCCTGTCACTACAAGCCCCTGCGACAAGTCCCAGCTCAGCCCATCCAGTCCAACCATCTTCTCCCTCTCCCAAGCCTGGTGCTACACCATGGCCCTCAGCACCACACCTCTGTGGCGTTTCAATGCCTCCAGGGATGGGGATTCCCCCTCCCACCCCTTCATTTCTGCAACAGCCTAAGCTTGGCTAGGAGGAGACAGTCCCGCAGTGACCCAGGCCCTTGTGCCCTGCAGCTCATCCGAGGTGCCACTGGAGTTCCGCCTGGCCAGGCACTTGGTGTACAGGAAGGTGCGGAAGGCTCTGGGGCTGGAGAGGTGCACCAAGTGCTACACAGGAGCTGCTCCCATCACCAGAGAGACCCTGGAGTTCTTCCTGAGCCTGAACATTCCTCTCTTGGAGCTCTACGGCATGAGCGAGAGCTCAGGGCCCCACTCCATCTCCTTGCCTCATGCCTTCAAGCTCAGCAGGTACAGACCTCACTGGGAGGGGCTGCCCTGGGGCTTCTCCTCCCCCTGCCACCTCCATCCCTGCCCCAGAGCCTTGCTGCCAGGAAGAATCACAGAGTTACCCAGGTTGGAAAAGACCTTTGGGGTCATCGAGTCCAACCTGCCACCTACCCCTCCTAATGCACTAAGCCATGGCACTGAGTGTCTCACCCAGCCAGTTCCTCTGGCAGGTGAAGAGGTCTGCTGGGGGGGTTGGGGGTTGGATGATCTTTAAGGTTCCTTCCAACCCATCTGGTGAATTCAGTGAACTTGGCCTGGGTCTGTGCAGTGAACTGCACCAGCAGGAAGACCTTGCTGCCAAGGACACCCAGCTCCTGATTCCAGCTGAGGTGATGGAGAGCAATGGGTGGAAGGCACCAGGGAGCATTGACCACAACCACAACTTCTTCTGGAGCTCCCTTTCACATGAGCAGATGCCTTTAGAAGCTTTGACCTTCCCTGCCAAAGCCTTGTCTGGCTTTGCCCAGCCCCACCCCCCCGCCCAAGAGCTGCTGCTGTAACCTCATCTGCTCCTCAGAGGTTTGGGGTTTGAGTGCCCTGGGCTTGTGTTTCTGCTCTCTTGAAGCTGTGGCAAGGAAGTGACAGGCTGCAGGACACTGATTGACAAACCAGACAGAGATGGCACTGGGGAGATCTGCTTCTCAGGGAGGCACATCTTCATGGGCTACCTGAACATGGAGGAGAAGACCAGGGAGGCAATCGATGGGGATGGCTGGCTGCACTCAGGGGACCTGGGCAGGCACGACAAGGATGGGTTCCTCTTCATCACAGGCAGGATTAAAGGTACTCAGCACTGCAATCTCCTGCTTGCTGCCCTGAGGCCTTCAGACCCAGGAGAGCATTCAAATGCTTCTCATTCACTTCTGGTGTGAGTCTGGCTGCTGCAGGGTGTCCTGCCCCTGTGTGTGTAACAGGGCTTGTGATGGGGCCTGACCTCTGAAACCTCTGTTTGCAGAGGGAGGGAGAAAGCCTCTGGCTTCAGAAGCAGCAGCTAAAGCTTCCTTGGCTGTTTGATGGTGCTGGACCTGCCCAGGGCATCCTGCCCCCAGGTCCCTCCAGTTTCAGCCACCTTTGTTGGGAAACCTGAGAGAAAACAGCAGCTTAACACTGCTGTGGGAAGGGCTTGCAGCAACCTTGCTCTTGGGACACCATTCTGACCAACTCCAAAACAAATCCAGCTTTGTGCAAGACTTGAACTGTCAGAGCTAAAAGGTCAGGCAAAGGAGCTGCTGGAGGATGTCTCTGGAAGCCAGCTGGGAGAGGCAGCTCCATGCTGGGTGATGCTGAGAGCTTGGCCTTTCCTCAGCAAAGTTTGTGCTTCACAAAGTCACCCAATGCCAGCATGGCTGGGGGTTGGATGTGAGCTCTGGAGGTCATTCAGCCTTCTCTCCAGGCTGAGCAGCCTCTTTGTAGCCTGTCCCCAGAGAGGTTGGGGCACTCATTCACCATTTGACCTAACCAAGGGGTTGTAAAGTGCCTTCAGTCTGTGAAGGAGCAGAGGTAAGGCTCTCAAGTGTTAACCAGGAGCTGGCTCTATTCCAGAGCTCATCATCACTGCTGGAGGTGAGAATGTTCCTCCTGTCCCCATTGAGGATGCTGTGAAGGATGCTGTGCCCATCATCAGCAATGCTATGCTGGTGGGAGACAGAGCAAAATTCCTGGCTATGCTGCTAACATTGAAGGTAAAGAGGATGGGATCCACCTGTGGTGCTGCAGGGCTTGGATTCCACACAGCTCCGGGGTCTTCTAGAGCCTGGCGGCAGCGTGGAGCAGGAGCTGCTGTAGCTGAGTTGTAACTGGACAGAACTAGGAGCACTGAAGGGCCATGAAAATGAGCAGAGGCCTGGAGCACCTCTGCCATGGGCACAGGCTGGGAAAGTTGGGGCTGTTGAGCCTGGAAAAGAGAGGGCTCAGGGGAGACCTTAGAGCAGTCTTCTGGTACCCGAAGGTGCTACAGGAGAGCTGGGGAGGGACTTGTGCCAAAGGCTGGGAGTGCGAGGGTGAGGGACAATGGCTTTGAGCTGGGAGAGTGAGCCTGGAGGTGAGGAAGAAATTCCTGACAGTGAGGGTGGGGAGAGACTGGCAGAGGTTGCCCAGGGAGGGGCATTACCAAAGAAGGGATCCACTTGGGATAGCAAAGGAGAGGTCTGGGAGATGAGCTCTGGAGCCAGCTTGCTCCTGGGAGTTTAGGAGGGAGAGATCTGAAGGAGCTGCATGGAGCTGTGGGGTGAGGTGGTGGCTGGCAGCCAGGGGCTGAACCCTGCAGTGGTTGATTTGTTGGAAGATTGGAGCTGGGGTGGGAAGGAGCTGCAGATGCAGCTTGAAGTGACCTGCTCGGGTTTGCCTTGCAGTGCAATGTGGACACAGAAACAGGGGAACCAGGAGATGAGCTCACCCCAGAAGCCATCGAGTACTGCCAGAAGCTGGGCAGCAAGGCCACCAAGGTCTCTGAGGTCCTCAGCAGCAGGGACAAGGCCATCTACGGAGCCATCCAGAAGGGCATCACAGCTGTCAACGAGAGAGCAGTCTCCAATGCCCAGAAGGTCCAGAAGTGGGTCCTGCTGGAGAAGGATTTTTCTCTCTTTGGTGGAGAGCTTGGTGAGTGGTGGGTAGGGAGGGGATTGGGGGTTACTTAGGCACCCCTCCCTTGGATATTGAACCAGGGCCCTCAGAGGCTCTGCTCTGCTCTGGTGAGACCCCACCTGCAGCACCATGTCCATGCCCCTTCTGTGTGGTTGGCCCCAGAGCTGGACCTGCTGGATTGGCTCCAGCCAAGGCCATGAAGATGATCCAAGGGCTGCAGCATCTCTGCTGTGGGGACAAGGCTGGGAGAGTTGTTCAGCCTGGGAAGAAGGCTCCAAGGAGACCTTGCAGTAGCAACTGAGGCCTTGAGCTGCTGTGTCTAGTTGAGAGGTGTCCCCGTCTGTGGTGAAGTTAGAGTAGATCTCTAAGGTCCCTTCCAACCTGAGTCGTTCTAGAATTCAACATCTGAAGAGGACCTGCAGGAGGGCTGGGGAAGGGTCTGTGTAGGAGGGCCTGGGGTGACAGGAGGAGGGGCAGTGGTCTGAGACTGCAGGGGGGTTGGACTTGGATGGCCTTTGGAGAGGTTCCCTCCCAACCCAAACCGTTCTGTGATTCTACTACCTTGAAAGATTGGACCCAGATGATCCTCGAGGTCCCTTCACAGAATCACAGCAACACCCAGGCTGGCACAGCCCCTCAGGACCACCAACCCAGAACCCTGCTCTGCAAGATCCACCTCAAACCATCTCCCTAAGCACCATGTCCAAACTGCCCTTAAACACATCTGGTCTGGGTGGCTCCAACACCTCCCGGGGCAGCTCGTTCCCAGCTGGCATTCTGTGCTCCTCCAAAGCCTTGTGGTGCCCTTTTCTCTCCCCAGGCCCCACGATGAAGCTGAGGAGACCTGTGGTGGCCCAGAAGTACAAAGACCAAATTGCTCAGTTCTACAGTGAGCTGGAGCCGCCCGCGGCCGCGCAGAGCTCCCTGCGGCAGCAGCACTGAGGCTGGAGGACAATGTCCCTGCTGTCACCAGGGCTGCCCACGGGAAGAAGGCTTCTGGGCTCTCCTGAAATCAATGCAGCCCTTGGGCAGCAGCAGCCCTTGCCCACCTCCCTGCCCTGGCCGTGTGTGGCCCTCGTCCCGCAGCGTGGTGACCGTGTTTGTGCCCTCTGCTCCCTTCTGTGTCCCGAGGTGTTCCTCCCTGTCTCCACTTGATGGCTTTTGGTCTTTCAGGGTTTTTGGTTCTTTTAACCTTTTTTCCATACCATATTTACCTCTTCTGTTCTGAACCAAAGTTGGTTTTTTTTTTTTTTTTTTTTAAATTCTTCTGTTCCTTTNAAAGTTGGTTTTTTTTTTTTTTTTTTTTTTAAATTCTTCTGAGCTGAATGTAAAAGCAATCAGCAGCTGCACCTCCCTGCAGAGGGAGGAGGACAGAGGTCATGTTCCAGTGGTGTTCTTCAGCCCTCAAGTGCATGTTCAGCTGCATGCTGGTGACATCAGAGTTCTTCCGAGTCTCTTTAACCCCCAGACTGTCTCCAAGAGGACAGCTCCTGAGTGCCTGTGCACACCCTGGCTCGTGGGGGGTGTGTGGAGCCTCATCCTTGCTGGCTTTGTGCAATATTTTTGGGTCTGGTTTAGCTGCTCTTTGAGTTACTCTGAAGCCACCACTGGTGGTGTCCAACCAGCATCTACCTGCTCTTTCTTCTGGGAAGGGTTTTCCATACAGGGACTACTTTATTTGGCTATGGTCTGGCTGTAGTCCAGCAACCACAGAACTGGTGGAGCTCCCCAGAGTGGTGAGGTTTGGGCTGGTTGAAGCTCTGTAGCTGTGCTTGTAGAGAGAGCTGTGGTAGGAATTCAGTAGCTCAGAGGCTGCTCTGGAGGTCTCTGATCAACCACTCCAGCAAATGTAAAACTCCTTTGCACTGGAGGTAGGACAGGGGACAGCTGCGGAAGAGCACCCAGTGCTGGGAGCTCTTGAAAGGTCTCTTCTGAATGCCTCTACAAGGCCCAAACCCTGCAGGGATTCCTTCAGCCTGAAGGATTTTGCTTCTAGAAAAGGCTTGGTTCAAACTAGGAACCACAGGTGTGAAAAGTCAGTCACAGAGTCACTGTGGTTGGAGAGGACCTTCCAGATCCTCCACTCCAACCAACCTCTAACTCTGCCAAGGCTGGAGCTAAACCATGGCCCTCAGCACCACAGCTCTGCAGCTTTTCAGCCACCTCCCTGGGCAGCCTGGGCCAGGCTTTGAGACTCTTTGCAGTGAAGAAGCTGCTTCTGCTCTCCCACCCAAACCTCTGCTGGGACAACTTGAGCTGCACCCCTTGATTCTGAGCAGTAGTTCTCAGAAGCAAAGGAAGAGGAGCAGGAGCTGGTGGTGGGTGTGGAGACATCAACAATGCAAGGTCAGGGCAGCTCTGCCCCTCCAGCACTGTTTGCAGTTGAACCTTTGCAGTGCTGGACAGCAGCAGTACCTGGAGCTGGGCACCTTGGGGAGGCTTAAAGCTAAAAATCTCCTTCCTGCCCAGGGCTGAGTGAAATTCCTGCTGCAGAAGTGGTCTCAGCAGCTGGAGGGAGGTAGGACAAAGCTCCCTGGTAAGTGCTCCTGGGTTGCTGCCCCTGTTGGTGTTGAGCTGTGTGAAGCTGGAAGGTCTCTAGGGACCAGGAAATGCTGAATAAAGGAATTGCAGTTTGTGTCCCAACACTTCAGTGAGTCCTGCTGAGTGACTTGGAGCTGAGGACAGGCTCCAGGGGAAGCAGGAAGGTTCAGTTCTGTTAGCACAGGGAGAGGCAACTCTGTGAGCATCAAGAGCAACAGAATGGGTTGGGTTGGAAGGGACCTTCAAGATCATCCAGTGCCAAGGCCCTGCCATGGGCAGGGACCCCTCCATCAGCCCAGGTGGCTCAAGGCCTCATCCAGCCTGGCCTTGAACACCTCTGGGCAGGGAGCAGCCACAACCTCCCCTGGGCAGCCTGTGCCAGGCTCTACCCACCCTCATTGGCAACAATTTCTTCTTCACCTCCACTCTCAGTCTGCTCACAGCCATTGTCCCTCACCCTGGCACTCCCAGACCTTGGCACAGGTCTCTCCCCAGCTCTCCTGAAGCCCTTTCAGGTACTGGGAGGCTGCTCTAAGCCCTCCCTACAATTTCCTTTCCCTGTAAAAGGAAGAAATGAAGCAATTCCTGGAAAAAAACAATCCCAAACCCAACTCCCTTTTACCCTTTTGCTTTTCCCTCCTGCATGCTCCTGGCAAAGCCACAAAGCTCCTTCTAGGGGAAGTCTTTCTGCAGCCTGTGGAGAAGCAACACAAAGCAAAATTAACAAGAAAAAGCACTTGAACTTTTTACTTTTCCATCTTTATTTCACTTTTATTTTTCATTTTCCTAGAAAATTCCTCCAGAGTTCC
>VWYK01045827.1:10528-30063 GCA_013399775.1 Semnornis frantzii | reverse complement strand
CCTCCCCGGGGCTGCTGCCAGCCCCAGGACAGAGGCTGGGGGCATGGCCCACATGTGGTGCAATGGCTGTGGGAGGAGGTTTATGGGATGGAGAGAGGAGGGCAAAGGCCTCAGGTGGGCTCCTGTAGTACATTCCCCACCACCAGCTGGGGCAGGGCAGGCAGTGGCTGCCAAGAGCTGCCCCACAGCACCAACCTCACCTCCTCCACACCACCACAGCCCCCTCAGAGAGCCCCAGGAGCCATCCAACACCTCCACACCTGGCACACAGCTGCCCCCACAGGGCTGCTGCCACCCCACTGCCAACCACCACACTGCAGCTGCTGCAGGCCTCTACCTCCTGGTGGGGGAGCTGCACTGCAGGGTCTCTACTGCAGGTTTGGCATCGTCCAGCAAGAAAGAGAAGAGAGCTGACATCACTGTGGGGTTTCCACCTGGCAGGAGGATTTGTTGGTGTTTATATACAGAGACACACAGGAGAGACAGGGAAGGTGGTGCTACAAAAAAAAGGGGCAAGGAAGGGTATACAGTTCCTGGGGAATCAGGTCAACATGACCCAACTCAAACAAGCTTATCATCATATTGCCACTTTTCACTTGATTAGTTGCAACATTTCCATGATAAAAAAGGGAGTATAAAAACCCAAACCGAGGGGATTTGCAATCTCATGGCTGGAGGGAAGGGATGAGCAAAAAGCCCTGCAGAGGTTGGCAGCACAACCCAGCCAGGCTCACCCCAGCAGCAACACCACCATCACCACCACCCCGGGGGGCTTCCACAGACAGAGGTGAGCAGAGGTCCTCTCTGGAGTGCTGCTCTCCTCCTCCCCCTCCTCCTCCTCCTCCTCCTCGCCTAACATTTGGCAAAAAGCTTCCACACTGCTTGGGATAGGGAAAAAAGAAAAAGTTGGAGTCATTCCTCCAGCAAAATACTGCCTGTAGGGAGCCAGGGGTGTGGTGGAGGCCTGAGGCTGGCTCCCAGAGCCTCCTCAGCCCGGGAAGCCCTCACTAGTTTAACTAGAAACAGCAGAGCAGGGTTAGTGTTTTACTGCTTCTCTTGAGAGAAAAGATGAAAAGTAAAGAGCAGGAGAGGGAGGAGGAACCAAACCTGAACCTTGGGTTTGAGATCAGCGTTGTCCCAGGTGTCCCAAGCCTCCCCCACTCCAAATTCCCACTGGTTTTGCTTTTCCCAAAGCACAGCCACTACTATAGGGGCTCCACTGTGGGGAGGTTCCTCTTGGAGAACCCAAAACCCAACCGAGGCAAACAAGAAGATGATGGGGGGGGGAACCCCTTTTTGTTCTGGGAGCACAGAAGATTTGCTCTTCAGCTTCCAGACACTTATTGTCCAGGAAAGGCATTTTGGAACCCCCCCAAAAAACCAAACAACCCAACCCCAAACGAGTCAAATCTTCTTAAGCTCCTTTTCCCCTGCCATGGCCNGTTAAAGCAGACTGGAAAACAACAACAACAAAAAAAAATCAATCAAACAGGAGTGAGACTTTTGTTTAGGAGCTCAGATCAACCAAACATCTCCCAGCATCCCTCCCCTGCCCCCCCAAAGGCAGAGGGAGGACAGCAGATGGCAGAGGCCTCTCTTCAGAGAGCACAGGAACTTGGTTCCCTGCAGGAAGCTTTGAAGGATGTCCTGCAGGGAATGGGGGAGCCACAAGTGAGAGCAAGAGCTTTGAAACCTGCAGCTTGATCCAGGCTGGGATCTGCCCACTTGTTGCAGGATCTCTCCCCTATCCCCTTTTCCTTTTTTTTTTTCCCTGGGAAGCCTCCTCTGGCATCAGTCTCTCCCTGCCTAGCTTTGTTAAAGCCAATCTTACCTACACAGCAGAGCTCTCTGTAGGCAGGCTGGACCCTAGATTTTGGTGAAGGAAAAAAAAACCATCATCATCATCATCACCATCATCACCATCCAACGCTTCTGCAGGTCTTGGGGACACCTGAGAACATGCTCAGAACACCCAAACCTCACAGTCTGTTGGAAGTCAAAAATCCAAAGGACAAGCAAAGAGAAATGGACCAACGAAAAGGAAAGCAAACCCAGACAAGGTCAGGCTGCCACTGCTGCGCAGCTAAGTGCAGCACATCTGCTGCTCTGCTCAGGACCTGTGCCCAAGCCTGCTCAGGAAGCTTGAGGGAGGCCAAACTCAGCTTTTGCTGGGTGCTTGGGTTGAAGCCTAGGAAGGAAAGTGCAGCTGGGCTGTGCATCCAGAGAGCAGAGCTGTTCTCTAAGGCAGTGCTTTGGGACAATCAGAGAGGATTAAGAAAGGCCTAGTTCCACGGTGGGGGGGTGGTGGTGGTGGTGGTACTGGGGGGGGTGGTGGTGGTTCATTTCCTGGTACCAATCAAGGAGGGAAGGGGAGTTTGGGTTTGCAGAGCAGGCTGCTTCCAGGGGCCAAGCGTCATGTGGCGACGGCTTCCAGGTAGCTCTGCAGCTTGCGCACAGTCGTCTCGTCCAGGGAGAAGAGGTCGAAGTCGAAGGTGGTGTTGGTGACGTTGAAGTGCCCTGTCTCCTCGATCAGGTTCACAATCTGCACACACAGGGAGACAGCCACGGCTGCAGGAAGGGCCCCCCAGGGCAGGGGGAAGGTCACAGAGCCCCCCAGAGGGCAGTCCTGGGCTCAGCACTGCCTGAGCACTGGGATCGAGTTTTGGGTGTCAGGGTCTGAGGAGGGCACTGAGGGGCTGGGAAGAGCAGAGGAGGGTCTGGAGAACAGGGCTGGGAGGAGAGGTTGAGGGAAATGGGTTTGGTTAGGCTGGAGAAGAGCAGGCTGAGGGCAGACCTCATTGCTCTCTGCAGCACACTGAAAGGAGGCTGGAGTGAGGCTGCTGCTGAACTCCTCAGTGACAGGTGATGGGACAGGAGGAAATGAGTTTAGGCTGTGCCAGGGGAGGGTCAGGTTGGAGGTGAGTCAAAATATCTCTGCTGCAAGAGTGGTCAAGGACTGGAACATGGTGCCCAGAGAGGTGCTGGAGTCCCTGAGCCCTGGAGGGGTCTCAGCAGCTGGGTTATGGTGGGGGTGGATGATCTTAAAGGTCTTTCCCAGCCTTGGTGATGCTGGGAGTCTGTGAGGAGGTCTCACAATGCAAGGAGTCCAAAAAGCCACCCAGCGACTCCTGAGTGCCTGACTGGCTCAGGCTGGCAAGGTACCTGGGCAGGGATCAGGAAGGAGCCTGGGCACAGGCTGGGCAGGGAGCTGGGCACACTCTGACAGCAGCCCCAGAGAGCCCAGCTCTGGGAGCACTCCAGGACCGTGGCAGAGGGCAGCAGCCCAAACCACCTCTCTGTGCCTTGCCCACACCTCTGAGGCCATTCTACCTACACAAGTGACCCAGACCCTCTGTGGCTGAAGGAGAGGAAAGGCCTCAAGCATCACAGGGGTCCAGCTGAGACCCCTGGAGCCAGAGGCCAGCAGAGTTGATCTCTACCTGCTGCAGTACATTGCGCTCTCGCAGTGCCATCAGCCGCCGGTGGAGCTCCACCAACTCATCGGTGTAGGCCTGCAAGGGAGGCATGAACAGCACCAGTGACACACGTGGCATGCTGGGATGCCAGCCCCTGCCAGCTTCCTAGTGAGGAGCAGAAGAACCTGAGGCTCTTTCAGGCATGGCTCTATTCCCAATTTCCCCCCTCCATTTTCACTGCCTCCTCCCATCCTTAGCAGGAGACTAAAGAGTTCCCATCCACAGGCATGGGCTGAAGGTCTGAGCACCTTTTCCTTCCCAGCTTCCATTTTTCCTCCCCAACTTTTTATCCTTCCCAGCTTCCATTTTTCCTTCCCCATCTTTTATCCTTCCCAACCTTTTTCCTTCCCAACTCCTTCTTTCCTTCCAACTTCCATTTTTCTTCCAACCTCGTTTTTCTTCCCAACATTTTTTTCATCCCATTCTTTTTTCCCCACTCTTCCCAACTTCCACTTTCCTTCCCAGCCCCTTTTTTCCCTTCCAATCTTTTTCCTTCCCAACCTTCTCTTCCCAACCTTCTTTCCCTTCCAATCTCCTTTTTCCTTCCCAACCTTTTCTCTTCCCAATTTCCATTTTCCTTCCCCACCTCTTTTTTCCTTCCCCACCCTTTTTCTCTTCCCAACATTTTTTCCTCCCAAACTCCTTTTTCTGCCCAACCTTAATTTTTCTCCCCAATCCTCCTTTTTCATTTGGATCTCAACCCCAAATTCCCTTTTTTTCCTTTTTTTCTTACTCAAGATCTTCAGCCCCATCCCTGTTCATGTAAACTCTTTAGGACCATTTCATGGCACAGCCAGATGACAACAACCCTGTAACAGAGGCAGCTGCCACTGCAGCAGTGCCCAGACCACTGGGACAGGAAAAGGGGCAACCACCAAACCCATGTTAATACCCTGGGGTGGGGGGGTCCATCCTATCTGCTCTCCACCACTCCTGCAGTCTGACTCCCCCCAAATATGTCCTCTCAATCTCTCTCACTTCAGGTTGAAGCTGCTGAAACAGAGCAATGTGACCCACCTGGGCTGCTGCCACCCAGAAACTTTGGTGGGCATCCCCCAGTTGTGTGGCAAACAAACCCTCAAACCAACCTTGTCGTAGGTTCCCTTCTTCAGGATCTTCTCTGGCTTGTTACAAGACTCTGGGCTTTTTCTTCCAGATGCCTGAAGGTTAAAATCAATCAATTCATCAATCAATCAATGTCAGGGAGCAAAACCAGCTCAGGCAATGTGGTGGTTTAATGGTTGCATGCCCAGCACTGAGCTGTCTGCAGCAGGGAACGATTGGTGCAAGGCTGCACCAACACCATGGATGGGACTGCAGAAGTCCAATGTGGTGGGAAGCAGAAATTCTGGGCAGTGAGTTTGCAGATGGCACTGAGCTGGGTGGCTGTGTCCATCCAGGACCTGGGGGTCCTGGTGGGTGGGAGGGTGCCCATGAGCCAGGATTGTGCTCTGGGGGCCAGGAGGGCAATGCCAGTCTGGGGTGGGTTAGAAGGGCTGTGGGTAGTAGGTCAGAGAGGTTCTCCTGCCCCTCTGCTCTGCCCAGGCCACATCTGGAGTCCTGTGTCCAGTTCTGGGCCTCCCCAGTTTAAGAGGGACACAGAACTGCTGGAGAGAGTCCAGCACAGAGCCACAGAGATGCTGAAGGCAATGGAACAGCTCTGGTAGGAGCAGAGCCTGAGGGAGCTGAAGCTGTGCTGCTGGGAGAGGAGAGACTGAGAGGGGACCTCAGCAATGGGTATCAATATGGAAAGGTGAGTGCAGGAGGCTGGAGCCAGGCTCTGCTGGGTGATGCCCAGTGCCAGGCCAAGGGGCAATGGTGGGAGCTGAGGCAGAGGAGGTTCCATGTGAACCTGAGGAAGAATTTTTTGCCTGTGAGGGTGACAGAGCCTGGCAGAGGCTGCCCAGGGGGGCTGTGGAGTCTCCTCTCTGGAAGTATCCAAAGCCCTGCTGGATGTGTTCCTGTGTGACCTGGCCTAGGAGGTGCTGCTCTGGCAGGAGTTGGACTGGATGAGCTTTGGAGGTCCCTTCCAGCCCCTGACACTCTGTGACTCTGTGATCTGCTAGAGGGTGAGGAAGCTTTAGAGGGATCTGGACAGGTGAGAGCCATGGGCCAAGGCTGACTGTGTGAAGTTCAACAAGGCCAAGTGCTAGGTCCTGCACTTGGGTCACAACAACCCTGTGGTGAGCTCCAGACTTGGGCAGGTGTGGTTGGAAAGCTGCTACCTGGAGAGGGCCTGAGGGTGCAGGTTGATAGTTGACTGAACATGAGCCAGCAGTGTCCATAAGGCCAGTGGCATCCTGGCCTGGGTTAGAAACATGGTGGGCAGCAGAGCCAGGAGGGATCATCCCTCGGTGCTCACTGCAGGAAGAACATTGAGGGGCTTAGAGCCTGTCCAGAGCAGGGCAGCAAGGCTGGAGAAGGACCTGGAGCAGCGAGGGGTGAGGAGGGGCTGAGGGAGCTGGGGGAGTGCAGGTGGGGAAGAGGAGGCTGAGGGTAGAGCTCATTGCAGGCAGGCAGCTGCAGGGACACTGGAGCGAGGAGGGGCTGAGCCTCTTCTCCCTAGTGACAAGCAACAGGAGCAGAGGAAATAGCTCCAAGTGTTCCAGGGCAGGCCCAGGCTGGATGTCAGGAAGTATTTCTGCAATTCTCAGCCACTGGAGTGGTCTGCCCAGGGCAGTGCTGGAGTCACCCTGGGGGCATTGAAGCGCTGAGCAGATCTGGTGCTTAGGGCCACAGCTCACCACTGACCCTGCAGGGCTGGGTCAGGCTTGGCCTGGATGATCTCGGAGGTCTCCTCCAGCCACCTCGTGTCATGCCATACCTTGTTGTTTGCAGGGGGCAGCTTCTGCCCAGGAGGTGGCTCTCGACTCGGCAGGCAGGAATCGGCACTGTTGTCGCTGTCGCTGTCGCTAAGGCTCAGTCTGAAAGGCAAGCAGCAGAGAATGAGCACCCCCAGGGAAGCAGGGAACTGCTCAGATGGCAGCTGAAGCAGACAGGGTGAAGAGACAATTCTCTTCTTCAGTCTGGACTAGCAAACTGTCTGGGAGAAGTGGTCTGACTTCCAGGATTCCCTGTTTTCCCAGCTGATGCCACCTTTGCCACCTTCCACTCCCTAGGCAGGCAGAGCAGGGAGTTGTAGTTTACACACTGGAGCAGCTCAAACACAAATCCCCTGGGAACCACTGAGTGAGGGGCACCTGATCTGCACAAGGAGCAGCTGTCCAGCTGCAGGCATGCACTGCAAGACCCCCAGGTTTATCAACACCCCCACTGAGACCATGGCCAAAGCATTTGGTGCTTTTGCTGTGATCTCTGAAACTTCCTACTTGTTCTCAGCCTTCTCGTGGCCCTGCACCTGCAGATGGCTGACAGCAGCAACTGCAAACTCTGTAGTAACTCTCCCTTAAAGGCCTAACCCCAAACCCCCTCACTCTCTTGCCTGCCTCTGCCTCCCTGCTCAGTTGGTTATGCAGCACTCTGGCCACACAATGGAGGCTTTGTTGTTTTGGTGAGCAGAAGCAGCTGGGCCAAGCAGTTGGGATTCAAATCCTCAGCCTGAGACACCGAATTTTGGCTATGAGAGCATTTCCTGAGGGGTGAAAGATGAAATCCAACCTTTTCCATGGACTGCAGCAGGATGCAGCTGTCAGCCACAGCCCACGGGACCAAGACTTCACAGGGCTGTGCCAGGCCTGGGCAGCAAGGGGAGCAGAAGCCCCCAGAGCGCCTCACCTCTCTGATCTCTGCAGATCAAAGGTGCCCCACAGCAGCCAGCTCTGGAGAGGACAGCTGGGGCCTGTCTGAAGGGGCTCACTCACTCACACTTGCAGGCTCAGCACACACCACTTGCCCCTGGCTTCTCTCTGAGCTCTGCTGATGTCTCCTCACCCACTTCTGTTCTCAGCTGCTCCATGTCCTCACCCCGTGCTAACCACTCCACACCTCTGCTCTTTCTCCTTCTCTCACACTTTCCTCTCAAGCTGTAGCCCCTTTGCTTTGATTCCTCACAACAATCCCCAGGGCAGCAAGACAAACCAAGAGCTCCTCCTGGAGTTGTTACCACCTGGAATCGCGGCTGACTGGGTTTGCTTTGACTGCTGCCTCCTCTCCAGAGGAGCTGTCGTCGTCGTCCGACTCCTCTGACTGCAGATCCTCCACCATGGAGCGCAGAGGACCTGGGAACAGAGGGGAGAAAGCAGCTCAGTAGTCCCAGGAGACATGCAGCAGAACTCCACCACCCCACTTCTGACCCAAACTGAGCTGCATCAGGACCCCTCCCTGCTGCTCTCACACTGCTAAAGGACACTTCATGATCACTGGACAAGGGTTGACAAACTTCACAGCTGCCATAAAGCCACCCCAGCTCCTCTCACCCCCCTCAATCCCTCCCCACTCCCCGCTGAAATGAAAACAGGACCCATTTTTCATCTCCTTTGAGGACTTAGCTGTCACTCAGGGGGCAGCATTCGTAGCAATGCAGCAGTTGCTAAACCCTTTACTACTGCCACACTTTGATGTCTTTGGGTTATTGGGTGTAGGAACCTCCAAGAGCAGTTTGGTGTTGAATGTCACATCTCTAACTTAAACCTGGATGAGCTTTGGAGGAGAAACAGACCTCTGCCACTGGAGATCAAGCAGCAGCAACCACACTTAGAAAGTGAAGCCCCAAAAAACCCCAAAGCCAACAGGGAAAGAAGTAAATGCAGAGACATAAATCAACTCTTGCTCCACGGTCAGGCTGTGCCATTACTGCCTGCTCCTGCTGCAGCAGCAGAGCTTCAGCACCAAGACTGTGTGAAATGGCTTAGATGTGAGGTAAAATTAGAGCTAAGAGACCTAAACTCAGGAGCCTTCAGAGGGTCTGCAAGGAGGAGCAACACACCTTGGCTGTGGTTCTGAGACGGCTCGAAATCAGAGTCAGAGCTGGAGTCGGAGCTGGAGCTGGAGTTGGAAGGGCTGGACTGGACAGACTTAACCCCCATGAAAGGGAAGGAAAAAAAAAAAGAGAACCTTAACCTTTCCAATCCAGAAAAGCAGCACAAAGCACAACAAAACAGTCCCTGGTGGGATCCATCCCTGAGTGCAGCTCAGAACTCCAAAGCCTGAGGTGAGTCCAACACCGCTGGAGGCTTTGGCTGCCGGAGCTCAGCTGAGCCACAGCTTCATTAGAG
The DNA here is from genome assembly GCA_013399775.1 of Semnornis frantzii. Taxonomy (NCBI): domain Eukaryota; kingdom Metazoa; phylum Chordata; class Aves; order Piciformes; family Ramphastidae; genus Semnornis; species Semnornis frantzii. The sequence goes on along the minus strand of VWYK01045827.1, from coordinate 21,413 downwards.
CCACAGAATGGGTTGGGTTGGAAGGGACCTCAAAGCTCAGCCAGCTCCAAGCCCCCTGCCACAGGCAGGGACACTTCCCACTAGCACAGGTGGCTCCGGGCCTCATTCAGCCTGGTCCTGAACCCCTCCCTGGGCAACCTGTGCCAGTGTCTCACCACCCTCACTTCTTCTTAACCTCCGGTTTCAATCTCCCCTCTGCCACTTCAAACCCATTCCCCTTGTCCTGCCATTCCCAGACCTTGTCAATAGTCCCTCCCCAGCCCTCCTGTAGTCCCCTTCGGATCCTCCAAGGCCACTCCAAGATCTCCTGGAAGCCTTCTCCAGCTGCAGAGCCTCAACTCTCTCAGCCTGCCCTCAGAGCAGAGCTGCTGCAGTCCTCTGATCACCAAAGCTTCCATCAAAACCCTCCACAGCAGCAGCTCCAAAGCCTCAGGGATGGAATATTGCACCTGAAAACATCCCAGTGGGAAGCTCTCACTGTGAAGTGTGAAGGTGAAGAGCAAACCACCCACAGCAGCTAGCAAAGCCTGCTTGGGAAGTGTGTTTAAGGGAACTCCCTGCCATGAGGGGGCTGAGACACTGCAGCAGGTTGCCCACAGAGGCTGCAGGGGCTCCAAGCCTGGAGGTGCTCAAGGCCAGGTTGGATGAGGCCTTGAGCTAGTGGGAGGTCTCCCTGCCCATGGCGGGTTTGGAACTGGATGATCACAGAATGGTCTGGGTGGGAAGGGGCCTCTGAAGCTCATCTAGTCCAAGCCCCTCTGCAGCAAGCAGGGACATCCTCAACTACATCTTGAAAGCCCCTTCCAACCCATTCCATGATTTTCTTTCCCCTCTCTCCTCCTGCAGGAGGTTCAGGTTGGACACCAGGAGGAAGCTCTGCCCAGCAAGTGTGGGGAGAGCCTGGAACAGGCTGCTCAGGGATGTGCCTGAGGACCCATTCCTGGAGCCATTCAAGGTCAGACCCTGAGCAGCCTGCCCTGGCTGGAGGTGTCCCTGGTGGCCGCAGGGGGGTTGGGCACGATGCCCTCGGAGGGTCCCTCCCAGCTTGAAGCTCTCTGCTTTAGCTGCAAGCCCCACGAGGTGGCAGTGAAGGCCAAAGGAACCAACCCATGCCAGGGGCTTCCGCAGTCACCTCCCAGGGCTGCCTCTGTTGCTCAGCAGCATCCAGATCAAAGACTCTCCCTGTCGTGTACCCTCACACTGCCTTTCTCACTGCACCTGAGCATTTCGGTCCTGTTCTGCCAGTCCTGGGAATCTGCTGACTGCTTTCCACCACCTGGTGCCAGAAAAATCACAGCAATCAACTCTGTACCAAAGGGGTAAGAGATTGCCCCCCTGGGCTCAGCACTACTGGGGCCACACCTTTGTACTGGGTCCACTTTGGGGCCCCTCACTCCAAGAAGGACATTGAGGGGCTGGAGCAGGTGCAGAGAAGGGCAGCAAAGCTGGGGAAGGGTCTGGAGAACAGGGCTGGGGAGGAGCAGCTGAGGGGGCTGGGGGTGTGCAGTGTGGAGCAGAGGAGGCTGAGGGCAGAGCTCATTGCTCTCTGCAGCTCCCTGGGAGGAGGCTGCAGCCAGCTGGGGTTGGGCTCTTTAGTATCAGGTGATAGGAGGAGAGGAAATGTCCTGAGATTGCACCAGGGGAAGGTTAAGTTGGAGATAAGGAAAAATTTCTTCCCTGCAAGAGTGGTCAGGGACTGGCAGAGGCTGCCCAGGGAGGTGGTGGAGTGCCCATCCCTGGAGATGTTCTGGAAACCTGTGGCCATGGCACCTGGGGCAGTGGTTTGGTGGCCATGGTGGGGTTGGGTTGCTGCTTGGACTCAGTGACCTCAGAGGCCTTTTCCAACCTTAATGATTTTATGACTCAAGGAACATTTTCATGAGAAGGGAGCACAGCTCTGGTGTCCTCCCCAGGGATCCATCCTTCCTTCCCCATATCCCAGCAGGGCTTCCCTACAAATGGCTCCACAGCACCCAAACAGCCCAAGTCTGAAGCTGTGCAGGCTCCCACCCCTCCCTCTGGCCTTGCCCTTCTGCTCTGCTGCAGCTGGACATGCTCTGCCTGTCACCCCCAGGGGACAAAAGCACAGCGACAAAGGAGCAAAGGGATCCTGCCTCACATCTCAGCCTCTCCCTTTTGTCACCACCTCCGGGCAGCCAAGAATGAGGCCAGCTCAGGGAGCTGGGCTTGATGGGGGCAGGGAAAAAAAGGGGAGAAAAGGGGGGCAAGGGGAAAGGGGGAGGAGAGGGGGCAAGGGGAAAGGAAGGAAAGAGGAAAAAAAAGAGTGAGGAAAGGGGGAAAGGAAAAGGGGAAAATGGGGAAAGGAAGAGAGGGGAAAAGGAAAGAACAAGAAACATTCATCAGGAGCAGAAAGGGAACTGCTTCGGCCCAGTGCAGCCACAGCAGCTCTGGTGCCAGCAGCACAGGGCAGGGCAAGGCTGTTCCTTTCTACAGCAGCCTGCTAAGATGCCAGCTGCAGCCCCGAGCCTGTTGCACAACGCCGCTGGCTGCTCGCTGCTGGCTGCAGCAGCAGAGCTGATTTCAGAGTTTCCGGCCCCGCTCCGCCTCCAGCTGCTCCCTGGCTCCACTGATGTGGCTTTACCACACAGCTGCCCCAGTAGGGCCCAGGCAGCAGCGAGCTGCAGTGCTGGCAGCCAAAAAAAAGCACCCCCAGGGGAGAAAAGCGACTCGAACAACCTCCCCTGCTGCATGCTGCAGGCAGAGCCTTCAGCCTCATGGCCAGAGGAGGCTGAGCTGAGCAGCAGCTGCCAGGGTTCCCCCTTCACCACGCAGAGCTCTGCCTACCCTCCTCCTGGGCTGGCACTTAAATGTCTCTGTCAGGCATCCAGCAGACACAGGAGCTGGTGTAAGAGAGGACACAGCAGCACAGAAAGCTTGGGGTGGGGCAGGACAGGCTGCAGCAGATGCTGTGCACATAGCAGCAATGCTCAGGGTCTCCTCCAGCCTGGCCCTGAGCACCTCCAGGGAGGGGGCAGCCACAGCCTCCCTGGGCAACCTGTGCCAGTCTCTCCCCACCCTCACTGGCAACAATTTCTTCCTCCTCTCCAGCCTCCCTCTCCCTCACCCAGCTCACAGCCATTGTCTCTCCTGCCACTCCCAGCCCTTGTCACAAGTCCCTCCCCAGCTCCCCTGCAGCCCCTTCAGGCACTGGGAGGCTGCTCTGAGGTCTCCCTGGAGCCTTCTCTTCTCCAGGCTGAACAGTCCCAGCCCTCCCAGCCTGTCCCCACAGGGGAGGTTCTCCAGCCCATGATCATCTTCAAGACCTCCTCTGGACCCAAGAGGTTGCTCAAGGCCTCACCCAGCCTGGCCTCAAACACCCTCAGGGAGAGGGCATCCACAACCCCCCATGGCAACTTGTTCCAGTGTCTCCCCACCCTGACTGTCAAGAAGCAGAACTTCTTCCTAGCAAACACAAAACACATGAGCCAAAAGCTGTCAGAGTTTGGGTTTCAGTTGTGTCTTTCTCCTCCTGCTTTGTTTTCTTGCCTTCTTTTGGAAGAAGCTTTTCAGCACAGACAGAGGGTGAGGAATGTTCTGAGTTGTTAAAAAAGCAAAAGGGAAAGAAAATATTTAGACAGCTCTTAAAAATAGTAGCAGAAGAACATCATTTGGTTTATGTTTTACAACTCCACTTATTTAAGGTTTTAAGGGCATGAGGTTGGATTCTGAGCTTTAGCCAGCAGCAGATTTCTTACAGGTCAAGAACAGGGGGTGTGGGGGTGAGCTCCATTTTAGTGCTGGGGTGGTTTGTTGTTTTCCAGAAGCAAAACTGAAACCATTTCCTCCTTTTCTGAACTAAGAGCATGTTCAGAAACCTCTTAGCACAAGCAGGTACAAAGTGTGGCCATGCCTATGGCTATCTGCTCCTAAATCACAGCATGGGGGGGCTGGAAGGGACCTCCAGAGATCAGCCAGTCCAACCCTGCTGCCAGGGCAGGCCACACAGGAATGCATCCAGCGGGGTTTGGAATCTCTCCAGAGGAGACTCCACAACCTCTGTGGGCAGTCTGCTGCAGGGCTCCAGCAGCCTCACACCAAAGCAGCTTCTCCTGATGGTGAGCTCAGTCCATTGCCCTTCTCCTGTCGCTGGCTGTCACCACACAGAGCCTGGCTCCATCCTCCTCACCCCTTTGTAGACCCTCAGGAGATCCCCTCTCAGCCCTCTCCAGCCCCAGGGCTCTCAGCCTCTCCTCCTCTCACAGACATTCCAGTTCCTTCATCACCCTCACAGCCTCCCCTGGACTCTCTCCAGCAGTTCCCTGTCCCTCTCAAACTGGACACAGTGCTCCAGGTGTAGCCTCACCAGGGCAGAGGGGCAGAACAACTTCCCTAGACCTCCTGGCCACACTCTCCTCAATGCGCCCCAGGATTCCAAGAGGCCTTCTCGGCCACACTGCTGTCCTGTGGACAACTTCTTACCAACCAGGACTCCAAGGTCCTTCTCTGTGGAGCAGCTGCAAGGGATGAACCTTCAGCTCTCACTTCCAGCCGAGTCTGCCTGCAGCTAAGTGCCCATCTGAGACAGGAGGGAGCAGGAACAATTAACAGCCAGGGGACTGCAGTTAATACTGAGCTATTCATGAGAGGATTACTACTGAGGGTTTCAAAGAGGACTTGAGGTGCAACCCCCAGCCTGAGCAGTTGCCAACCTGGTTCTGCATCTGAGGGGATATTTGTGAACAGCTTTTTGCAGGCAGAGGGTTTAAAGCAGCAGCAGCAGCAGCCTCAGCTCTGGTAAAAGGGCAAATCCCAAGCTCACCTCTGACTTGAAGGAAGTTTCATCCTCTGAGTTGGACTCCTCCATCTCCAGAGGCTTTTTGATCTCCTTGGCCTCGCTCTCAGGTTTTACCTTCTCCACTTTGGCATTCATCTTCTCCTTGGTTTGCTTCTTCTCTGGGTACGAGGAAGACGAGGTTCTGGGAGAGGTCCCCAGGATGTTCTTCACCCCTTTGGAGCTGCTCTTTTTTTGCTTTTTGGCACTAGGCTTTGGTGACTCCACATTGGAGGGCCTCTTGCTGGAAGACTTCAGCTCCGGCTGCGGCCCCCCCTTTGGAGAAGTGTTCTCCAGTTTGGTCTCCTTCACGGCCAGTTTTGGTTCCTTGAAAGCAGCTTTTGGAGGTGCCTTCTCCTCCTTAGGCAGTTTATTCTCAGTTGGCTTTCTGGAGGAGTCCTTCAAAGGCTTATTTTGCTCTCTTTCAAGGTCTTTGGAGGAGTTTTTGCTCTCAGAGTCTTTCCTTGGCCTCTCTCTGTGCTCCTTGGTTACTTTGTGTGGCTTGGATGCTTTGCTGCTTTCCTTGTTTGCATCCTAAAATGCAGCAAGAGACACATAAGGAAGGTACCAAACTCTGCAGGGAACCATAAACCTGCTGAAAAATCACCCTGAAGCCTTTTGGTTCATGCAGACATCCACCTACAGATGCCTAATTCACTTACCCACCTCTAAGCTAAACACCAAAGCTGCCCCCTAAAGCTGATGGACAGAAATCGACAGCAGGGACCTAAACATCTGCATCAGGGCAGGATGAAACAGGTTTCACTGAGGCCTCTTCCTTCTCCTAAGGTCTATAAAAGGAGGCCTATAAATATCTGGAGATGTTTAGCTCAGGTTTAATCTGTAGGGTTAACAACTGAAGCTAGAGAAGAGGCAACTCAGCTCTTACTGCACCACGCTAGGGTGGACTTCACACAGACCCCAGCACTAAAGAGAGATTTACTCAAGGTTAAATCAGAGCCATGGCAAATGCAAGTGGTGGTCACAGCCTGGCCCCAGACTCACTACCACCACAACATGGAAACTTGGCAGAAATAGTCAACTTCCCCACAGCCAGGAGAGAGCCAAGGAGTGAGGACTTCACTCATCTTTATAGCCACAGCAGTTCAGAGGGAAGATGTCTCACCAAAAACTGCCAACCTTCAACACTTCATTTTCTCTTTCAAATTTCCCCTGCAGAGATGTTCAGCAAATCAGGAAGAGGCCTCCTGAACGATGCCAAGCTCCAGACCATCAGCAGTGAGGTCCAGAGTGCAAGGAAGAGGCTTTCAGAGCTAGGAGCTGCCAGAACAAGCTCTCAGCAGCAAGTCCTGAATGATTTCTTCACCTCAGGCTGCCCCAGAAGTGTGCTTCACTGACCTTTGACCCATGGGATGGTTTAGTCTTCTTGGGATCAGAGAAGGCAGAGAGTGGGATTGTAGGTAACATTGGGTAATCAGGGCTGGGTCTGGAGACAGCTTCTGCTCCTTCTGGCATGACCATCACCTGGCAAGAGAGAGGCAAGGGATGGATGAGCAAAGCCTCCTGGACTGTTCACCCATGAGCAGGTTAAGGCATCTGCTCCATTAACACCCAATTAGAATCACACAATGGCTTGGGTTGGAAGGGACCTCCCAAGGTCCCTCAAGTCCAACCCCCCTGCACTGAGCAGAGGCACTCTCAGCTAGAGCAGGTGCTCAAACCCTTGCCCAGCCTGACCTTGATGGGGCCTCAGCCACCTCCCTGAGCAACCTGGTGCAGTGTTCCACCACCCTCACATGCACAATTTGTTCCTCACATCCAATCTAAATCTGCTCTGCTCTAATTTAAAAAAAAAAAAAAAGGAACTGCAAACCTTGAGACTCTTCCATGCCAAGATCCTACCTGAAGGGATCCTGCAGGAAGGCTGCAGAGGGACTCTGCATGAGGGTGTCTGAGACAGGGCAAGGGGGAATGGTTTGAAGCTGAGGCAGAGCAGGGTTGGGCTGAGGGAGAAGTCGTTCAGTGGTAAGAGCCTGGTACAGGCTGCCCAGGGAGGCTGTGGCTGCCTCCTGCCTGGGGCTGTTCAAGGCCAGGCTGGGTGAGGATCACTCCTTCAGTCAATCACTGCAGCTGACTTCCCCACAAGCAAGAGTCCATCCACTGCACCAACCCATCCCTTGCTGAGCCTTCAAGAGTGGATTTTTCCCTTCCACACCCACTTCCACTCTATATTCTCCCCCTACTGTACCATTTCTCTTTGTGTTTTTGGTGTTTCCTAAGCCACAAGGAGCAACCTCAGCTTGGGAGGACACTCAGTGACTGGGAGGCACTAAGCATGAAGCTTTCCCGTGGCAAAACTGAGTGAGGAAGAGAGTGGAAACCTCTTCCTTTTTTCTTGAGGAAGGTCACAGATAACTGGAACTGCCTGCTGGAGAGTCTGCAAGAGCCACACCTCTCCATCTCCTGGGGGGGTTTAGTGCTTTGATATTAATGGTGCCATTTGCATGGAAGCTGAAGAGCCTCCAATCACATCAGCAATGGCTTAGTTCTGCTTGGAGTGCTGCACTTGGACACAGAGGAGGAGAAAAAAATTGCCTGGGTCAGCCTGTAGATGAAGGTAGAGAGCTGTGGCCTGCTGGGCTGCAGATCAAAGCCCCCAAACCCTGGACCAACCCTGTCCTTCTGTGCCAAGGTAACCTGGCCATGGGATGAGGAAAAGCTGTGGGAAAGCCTTTGACACTCATGCCCACAGAACTCTTACAGACAAGCTGGCAGCTGATGGCCTGGCACTGCCTGCTGGGTAAGCACTGCTGCACAGGAGGGCCCAGACAGTGCTGCTCAGTGGAGTTCAGTCCAGCTGGCAGCTGGGCACTGGTGGTGTTCCTCAGGGTCTGTGTTGGGACCACTTCTGTTTGACATCTTTATTGACAACCTTGGTGCAGGCACAGAGAGTGTCAGCAGTGAGCCTGCAGATGACACCAAGTGAGGTGGCAGTGTTGATCTGAATGAGGGTAGAGAGCCTCTGCAGAGGGACTTGGACAGGCTTAGATCAATGTGCCAGCATGAATGGGATGAGTTTCAACCAGGCCAACTGCCAGCTCCTGCACTTGGGTCACAATGACCCCAAGCAACACTACAGGCTTGGGGCAGTGTGGCTGGAGAGCTGGTGGCAGTAAGGGACCTGGGGGTGGTAACAGACAGGAGCTGAGTGTGAGCCAGCAGTGTGCTTGGGCATCTGAGTGTGAGCCAGCAGTGTGCCCAGGCAGCTGAGTGTGAGCCAGCAGTGTGCCCAGGCAGCTGAGTGTGAGCCAGCAGTGTGCCCAGGCAGCTGAGTGTGAGCCAGCAGTGTGCCCAGGCAGCTGAGTGTGAGCCAGCAGTGTGCCCAGGCAGCTGAGTGTGAGCCAGCAGTGTGCCCAGGCAGCTGAGTGTGAGCCAGCAGTGTGCCCAGGCAGCTGAGTGTGAGCCAGCAGTGTGCCCAGGCAGCTGAGTGTGAGCCAGCAGTGTGCCCAGGCAGCTGAGTGTGAGCCAGCAGTGTGCCCAGGCAGCTGAGTGTGAGCCAGCAGTGTGCCCAGGCAGCTGAGTGTGAGCCAGCAGTGTGCCCAGGCAGCTGAGTGTGAGCCAGCAGTGTGCCCAGGCAGCTGAGTGTGAGCCAGCAGTGTGCCCAGGCAGCTGAGTGTGAGCCAGCAGTGTGCCCAGGCAGCTGAGTGTGAGCCAGCAGTGTGCCCAGGCAGCTGAGTGTGAGCCAGCAGTGTGCCCAGGCAGCTGAGTGTGAGCCAGCAGTGTGCCCAGGCAGCTGAGTGTGAGCCAGCAGTGTGCCCGGGCAGCTGAGTGTGAGCCAGCAGTGTGCCCAGGCAGCCAAGAAGGCCAATGGCATCATAGCTTATATTAAAAATACTGTGCCCAGCAGGAGCAGGGAGAGGATTGTGCCCTTGGACTGCTTTGGTGAGGCCACACCTTGAGTGTTGTGTTCAGTTTTGGGCACCACAATCCAAGAGAGATGTGGAGGTGCTGGAGCAGGTCAAGAGGAGGGCAACAAAGCTGGGGAAGGGCCTGGAGAATAAATCTGATGAGCATCTGAGGGAGCTGGGGATGGTTAGTGGGAGGAGGAGTAGGCTGAGGGTCTGCCTCAGCTCATTACTTTCTGCAGCTGCCTGAAGGGACATTGTGCAGAGGCTGCTGCTCGGCTTTGCTCACAGGTAGCTGGAGACAGAACAAGGGGGGAATGGCCTCAAGCTGAGGCTGGGGAGATTTGGATTGGACATCAGGAAAAAGTCTTTCCTGGAGAGAGTGGTCAGGGACTGGTATGAGCTGCCCAGGGAGGTGCTGGAGTCCCCCAGCCTGGCTGTGTTTAAGGTGGTTTGGATGTGGTGCTTGGGGAGATGGTTTAAGGTGAATGTTGTAGAGCAGGGTTCTAGGCTGGGCTTGGTGGTCCTGAGGGGCTGTGCCAGCCTGGGTGTGCTGTGGTTCTGTGAAGATCACTACAGGCTTGGGCAGCAGCTCTGCAGGCCTCTCTCTGCCTCTTACCCCTCCAGCCTTAATCAGTTTGCGCCTGAATTCCTTGGTGGGGTTGTTGAAAGTCAACTTCTCACAGCGCAGGTGGTTCACAGGTGGGTTCCCCTCCAAATTTAAGAAGAGGTCATAGGTGAAACAAACCTTCTTGGGCTCCTCCTGCAACAGAGAAAGACTTTGGGAAGAAAGGAAGAAGTTTGGCAAACAGGGGGAGAGCCAGGGGGCATCCTGGAAAGCTCAAATAAACCACAGAGTGCGGTCACAGGTTTGCTGCATGAGGTCAGAGAGCTGGGAACAAAACTGTGTCTGAAGTGCTTGAGGGAGCAGAGTGAGGGTCAGGAGCTCAGACCTGGGTTTTAACTGCTAAAGGACAAGAGTCTCACTTCACAGAACTGAGAGGTTGGAAGGATTCCTCCAAGGGCATCTTGTCCACCCCTTGCAGGCAGCAGGGACACCTCTGGCCTGAGCAGGCTGCCCAGGGACACATCCAGGCTGATGCTGAGTGTCTCCAGGGCTGGGGCCTCAACCTCTCAAACCTCACTGTGCAGTTTCCTCCTTATGTCCAACCTGAATCTACCCTGCTCCAGCTCCAAACCATTGCTCCTCATCCTGTGACCTCAGACCCTTCTAAAGAGTCCCTCCCCAGCTCTCTTGTAGGTCCCCTTCAGACACTGAAATGCTGCTCCAAGGTCTCCCTGCAGCCTTCTCTTCTCCATGCTGAACAGCCCCAGCTCTCCCAGCCTGTCCCCACAGGGAGGTTCTCCAGCCCCTGATCATGTCCTGCTCTGACAGCAACCAAGGCAGGTGCCAAGGCAGAGCTCTGAGAACAGGAGAAGGCTGTTAACAGCCTTTGGCTGCAGCCTGCTTTTGCTAGCACATCCCAGAGCAATTTATTCTACATTGGAAACCAGGAAAAGCATTTCAGAAACAATTCCTAGGCCACATTCAGCTTCCTCTTCATCCTTCATTTCAGTTTATTGGACTGTGAGGGACCCTCTGCAGCTGCTGCTTTAACTCCAGCTGCAAGCACACACAGGCAGAGCTCACTGCTGAGCTGGTTAACGGCAATGCAGAGGGGAGTCTGCTCGGGAGGTGTCCCTGCCCATTGCAGGGGGGTTGGAACTGGATCAGCTCGAAGGTCCCTCCCAACCCATTCCTTGGTTCTATGCTAGGAGGCTCTTTTATCTTGGCTATCCCCTCCCCTCCCCCCTTTTTTTTCCAGAGGACTCCAAAGCATCAAAGCTGCTCCCACATATTTATTGTACCTCTGGTGAAGAGCTTCCACTCGCTGTAAAATTAAGACAGTTTCTCACTGTGAGTTTTCTCCAACTCAGAGATCACAACCACCCTGGGAACCAAGCCCCAGCCCAGTCCCATCACCATTAGAACATCTTTTGTAGCAGCTCAGGCCACCAGAAGCATCATCCCCCCCATTCTCCTCCAGTGAACAGTTAAGGTTACAGCACTCCTCAAAGAGCCCAGCACACAAAAAAAAAAAGTGTCTCAAAGCTAAAAGCTGCAAATAAACATTCTTGGCTTTACTGCCTTCCCCAACAGCTAAATGACTGCAGCTCAAGGCACTCTAAACCCTCAGCCCTCCCTCAAAGGTTCTCTCCTCCAAAC
>VWYK01045826.1:2222-34623 GCA_013399775.1 Semnornis frantzii | reverse complement strand
CTGTTCTCACCCAACTGACATTCGTGTCTTGGCTCCATCACTTGAATGTTACATTAAACAGAAGTTATGCTGCACACCAGTGAGAACATCTGTTAGTTCTTTTAAGAGAACAATCACACCTCTTCCAACTGCACTAAAATGATGTGCCTAACTTAGCCACTTCAGGCCTGATATTACTTACCGAGTCTTTCTCAACAATTCTGTTCAGCATCACAACTGCTTTGGTTTGTTGCTGCCATACCATTAGCCAAAAATGACAACATGTATTAGGTAGTGGACCCTGTGTAGTGAACAACAACAACACGGTTGTGAGAAGGTGTAGGCAAAGCAGTGCTAGAGTAAAGATAACAGCTCCCTCTGTGAAACAGGAAAAAGTCTTCTCCTGAAAAGTTTAAACAAATTCTTAACAGCATGAGAGAAATGACAGGCAAGAAAAGAAACCACACTGCATCATTCTGGATCATTCTACTACTTAAAAACTTGGGAGTTCTTTGTTTGGTTCTGTTTAATGAACAAACAAACAACGAATCAGTAAGAACTCAGGGAAAGGATGTCCTAGTTTGAGCATTTACAGTATTTTGCTTTTAGAAGAAAATCTGCAGGCATGCTTGGAAGGTGTAAGATCAAATAAGAGCCAAAAGGTATTGTTGCAGCCTGTTTCCAAAAGAACTGGAAAGCAAGAAACACTTAAAAAGTTTAATATGCAGTAAACAACTCAGGACACTTAATTCTCTTCATCTTTTTCTTATAAAAGAATGTGTTCACATCTAGATTGAACAGGCAGTTAGGAGGAGATACAGATCACAGAGCGTTGTAGGGGTTGGAAGGGACCTCTAGAGATCAAAGCAGGATCACCTAGAGCAAAGGCCACACAGAAACACATCTAGGTGGGATTTTAAAGTCTCCAGAGGAGACTCCACAACTTCACTGAGCAGCTTGTTCCAGTGCTCCAGCACCCCCACAGTAAAGAAGTTTCTCCTCATGTTGAGGTGCAACCTCCCGTGTTCCAGTTTGTACCTGTTGTTCCTTGCCCTGTCACCGGGCACCAGTGTATAATTCACAGAGACCAACTAGTATAGTTCACAGAGACCATTCCAATACAAACTACAACCATACAAATGTCCCTCTCCCAGCTTTTCACTCCCCATAACCACCCTAGTAATTGGTACTACTCACCTGTGTTAAAATGTAGTATCTCTGGGCTTCTTCTATGACCACTAGACTGGCATTGATATAGTCATTCTCTGTGTTCTGCAGCTTTACACGACTATGATCATCTGAAATGCAAAGATAATCAAGAATGAAAGGATGCACCCATCTCTAACAGACAAGCTTAGGTCTGACAAGCCATTTAAAAGAAATTCTGCAGTACTCACCAAATGGCCAAATACAGGTGAGGCTCATCTCTCATGTCACTTTGATAACTGCCTCATTCTCCCCTCTGCATTCCAGCAGAATAATTTCAAGCAGCTATTAGCAGAAGCTGCTCAGACAACTGGAACATCCAGTTCCCTTACATCAGCCAGACACAACACATCCTGAAAGGTGCTCACAGGGTCCCTCAACAATTGCCTTAATACAGCGACACCACAACACGGCCCAGGCAGCACCCTGCCCTGTCACAACACATCACATCACTGCATGGTTTCCTTTCAGTTCGGAATCCCAAAATTCTTGGTGAATTGAAGAGGCAGAATCATAAAGTTAAACCCACACAGCTGAAAGAAAAATAGTACCTACCTGCAATATTTAAAACCAAACTTTGGTCAGTTTATTTTTCTCTGTGGTATACTGCTTAATACTACACAAATTAAAAGTATCAGAGAAAGGGCACACACAAAAAAACCCTACTTAAACTCTCCAATTACACGAGGCCTAATTGCACAGCTACAGTCTCTTGCAATTACACAGCCAAGACATGAGATTCCCTTACTTATCATGGAATCACACAATGGTTTGCATTGGAGGGGACCTTAAAGATCATCTAGTTACAAACCCACTGCCAGAGGCAGGGACACCTGCTAGAACAGGTTGCTGATGGCCCCATCCAACCTGGCTCTGAACACTTCCAGGCTTGTAGCCTCCACAACTCCCCTGGGCAACCTGTTCCAGTGCTTCGCTACCCTCATGAGGAAAATTTTCTTCCTTATACCTAATCTAAATCAAGCTTCTTCCAGTATGGAGCCATTATCCCTCATCCTGTCACTATGACTTTGTAAAACATCCGTCTCCAGCTGTCACACAGGTCCCTTCAAACTCTGGAAGGCTGCTCTAAGGTCTCCCCAGAGCCCTTCTCTTCTCCAGGACAAACAACTCCAACTTCATCAGACTGTCCTCACAGAAGAGGTGCTCCAGCCCCCTGATCATCTTCATGGCTCTCAGTTGCCTGTGCTTCTTGTGTTTGGGCTCCAGAGCTGGACAGAGCACTCCAGGTGGCATCTCACTAGGGAACAGTAGATGGGAAGAATCCTCTCCCTCAACCTGCTGAACTTGCTGCTTTAGGGAAGCAGCAAGCAAGGGACTCTATTTAAAGTTCTAACTTGGATACAAGAATAATTATCAACCACTGATTATGTCTGTTCCTAGAACCTCTTACTATTTGATTTTCCACCCCGTAAAAGACATTTAGGCAATCAGACTTGTTCACAGTAAACAATCCCTCAGTCATGCATTAGAACTGTATTAAATAAACATCATTTTTGCTTAAAATTTGTACACAACTGCGTGCCAGGAAATGAGATCCAACTGACTGCAAGGCCCTTGAAGCTCAACAGCCTAGACGGACTGTTTATGAGGAGAATAAATCAACAGCAGCAAACTAAAATGACTTTAAGAGACTTCAGCACATTCTGGAAAAGACTTCATAAAGAAAGTGACAGAACTGAGAGTTTTTAACCTATGTCCATCTGGTTCAACCCACAGAACCCATTTTGGGTGCAGGCTGCTGGCACAGCTGCTGTGAAAATGTCAGCCCACTTCTCCCTCTCCCATCCCCGCACCAAAAGGCTAACTTCCTTCTGACAAATCCCTTGGGAAATGTACAGAATCCCTGAGTTTTGGCATGAGCATCTACCAAGTATCACATTAATCAGATTAAGTCCCTGTATCACAGCCAGTCTATACAGCACAAGGCTTATCCAAGAAGTCCATTAATATGACCCCAGAAAGCCAAGAAGCTGATGGGAATCAAAAATTAGTTACTGACTTGGGCCCTTGTTTTATAATCTGCTCCTATGACTTTGTAAACACTTCCCATATGTTTGGAGACCTGAGAAAAGTACATTTGACCTGCTCATGTGCCCTCCTTCGTCTACTGGCCACTATCAAAGAGGATCTTGCTGAATTCTAGGAAATAAAACAACAGTAAATGGCTTTTCTTGTCTGTTTTCCTGAAGGACTGAGATTTGGGGTCGTTATCCTGCCTCCTTTAGCTGCTAGCTTTTACATGCAGCCACATCTAAGCATGCAGGGAACAGAAATATGCTGAAAACCTATTTTTAATATAAAAGTATGAGACGTTATTGGTTTAGTCTGTTTTCACTAACATTCCAGCTGCAAGGCAATGCATTCTTGACTTTCAGGAGTCTTGAAACAATTCATTATACATCTGTATGAAGAACACAACGTTATGAAGCCGAGACACAGCAAAATGAAGACAGATGTGCACTTTACAGTAAAATTTATCTCCCTGTGCTCTTTTGCCTGGATAGGAAAGCGTTAGTTTTTCCTTTCGTGTATCACTCTATCTGAAATGTTTCTACTGGAGAGAAACCAAGACCTTTGTAAATATTACATGCCATTTGCCAACAGGAAAAACTTAAGCTCTTGTTATAGTAAATCACACATACCGGTGCTGGTGTTCTCGGAAAGGTGACGTCAGCCTGGGCTGTTAACAGTTTAATCACCCAGCGGCAGCAGCTGCAGTGCAGCCAGCAGCAGATAACTGCCAGGGCCCTCAGGAGGTTTCCTACTGTCATCCTTACACACGTTTTCAGCCTCATTTTTTCCTTCTCATAAATTCTGCTTTGCAAACACGACAAATAAAACTTCACTTTTTTTTTTTTCCTAGAAGCCCCTTTAACAACTAATTCTCAGCCTCCATCCACTGCCCTGACTAAACCAGAGCTGATCCCAGAAATGCACTGGCACACGCTCCACAGGACAAAGCAGGCCACTCGAACATATTGATTTCCCTTCTTTCAAGGGAAAATGTTCCTAAAGGACACAATGACCTAGAAACCTCATTCAAGCCCTGGATTGCTCTTCTGAATTAAACGAAGCAAGCCAACTTTTGACAGGGAGTCAGCTGTAACATATCTCCCGTATGTAAATCATTTCCAGTTACAAAGTACTTGAGATTTATATGAATGATAAAACCTATCTTAAGTCTCATCCTAAAGACTTATCTTAAATGTTGCCATGCCCACAACTAATGTATAGTACTCACTTTCTGAAGTGCCAATTTCCCTATTTCAACCAACTAAGCAGCCCAAAAAGGAAGTGGAAACCTGTAAAACATTTCTCATCTGGGCTCCTGCACCAAGAAAACTACGCCCAGAAGGACCCCATTTGAGACAAGCAAACTCCTACTACCCACTTCGAGCGAAGCCCTGTCCCACTGATATCACTGACAACACTCCTCCCGTCTCAAATAAGGTCAAGACTTCACATTACACATCCATTTTGCCCACTCCCTGCTGAAAAGAAAATGACATATGAGCTACAACTGGGAGGCATAACATTTGGCATTTTACATCACCCAGTCCTTGCAATTGGTTAAGGAAAGGTTTTCCTTTGCAGACAATGGAGTTTCTAGAAGTGAAAGCATTGCAGAACTTAATTTTTTCTATCCAACAGATGTCTAGGGCTCCTCAGACACAGAGTTGTTAACAACAAAGGAGGGTGATACACTACTTACTGGATTAAAGAAAGTCATAAATAAAACATGTAGCCATAAGCCATGCCAGTGACCTGGCCTGACCCTTTCCTGCCTCCCAGCAAATCCCCTTCAGTTCACTAATCTCAGTCGAGCTGCTAAATTATTCAAATTACAATAGTCTGTCACTAGACTCACAGCTCAAGCTTCAGAGGTAGCCTAAGGCCAAGAAAAGGCAAAGTGACATTTCCCCACCCTGTCACTGGCTGCATACAATGAATGTCATCATATCAACCATAGGTGAACTTGTCAGTGAGAGCTATATGCACTGAAATATGTAAATGCTGCAAAGGATCTGAGGAAAAAAAAAAAAAAAAAAAAGGAAGATGCGATAAAGTTTAGATCAGTACATGCTGTGATATTCCCCTCTTCCTCAACTGCAAAGAAAGAAGGAGCTCAAAAAGCAGTATGTTGAGTTTGTATTTCTGGTAACAAGATGTTTTAGAGAGCTATTAGATAACATCATAGAAATGATCGATGTCAGCTTCTAATACGGACAGCAAGAAGTGCAGCAGGCTTGCTTCAGATAGAACATCTCCCTGTTCTCAGCACACACGCTCAAAACACAGGACAGAAAGGGAACATTTTTGCAATGGTCATCAATCAGCACTGTCTGCAAAACCATCCATGTCAGCTCCAACTCTGTTCCCTGTAAAGCACACCACTCTCCATCTTCCCCTCTCCCTGGTATAGACTCCATGATCCAGTGGTTGTAAAGGTCCAACAAAAAATACAACAAAGGCCACAAGAGAGAAAAATCACAAAAGAAAACAGCAGCAGCAGGCGAAAATGTTGAGCTATCGGGCTACACAGTACATTAAAATGGAAACTGTAAACTCCCAACTACCCTCCAAGAGCAAAAGGGAAAAATCAGAATCCTATCAGTTTTGCCAAGGGGATTTCCTGGGAGCACAGGAGGCAGATCTCTAAAGGTGTTCATGGTCAATCTGGGACATAGTCCTCTGATATCCACTAGGTGCAAGATTTAGAAGGAAAGTAGTAACAGAAATCTTGGAGTTTCATTCAAGTCATCAATAACATATAATAACCTCTCAAGTTATTTTCCTCTCTTAATGTTTTCTGAGAAACGGTTTCATCTGTCAGGAAATGACTGGCTGTCAAACCAAACCTATTTCAGATTAACTTCCTGTTTCTATAGCACTACATAGTCAAAATATTCCTCTCCCTATGCTAGACTAATACCAAACTACTATTTTTTTTGGCTGGGCAGAGACTCTCTAGGGCTTTTACCCAACCAAACTTATATACACACCATAGTTCTTGAGCCAACAAAATTGGACACTAACAAAAATATTTATGAAACTGGAGACAATGTGCAATGGGCAAAGACTATTCGCCCTTCCCAGCTAACAGAAATCAGCTTTCACTTTAAAATCTATAGAATGGACATAAATTGATTTCAGTGTAACTGTATGATGGTTGAAATGGAGCAAACCAACCCAAATCATCTTTTCCCTACACTTGTAATTAACACCTTTTCCATAAGACAGAATCATCTTTGCACTTCCTCTTGCCAACACAGCACCTCAGATTTCAGGCTGGCTTGGCCACTGTCTAGATAAACAAGTAACTTTTTCACTCCTATGGAGATGTAAAACATTTTCATCAAGTTATGTCTTACAACATGCTTGAGTAGCTAGATTAAAAGCGTAACTGGGTAGTTCTGAAGGTCTTTGACCATCAGAGATTATTAGTATTATTAGCAAAGACTAATTTTTCCATTTAAACACTGTCAAAGAGCAGTGCATGTGCCAAGTGAAGGACCAAGATGTTAAGACTCAGTAAGACAGAACCACAGACTGGTAGGGGTTGGAAGAGATTTCTGGGGATCATCCAGTCCAAGCCCTCTGCTAAAGCAAAGTGGACGACCAGGATCACTATGCAGCCTGTTCCAGTGCTCTTTCACCCTCAAAGGAAAGAAGTTTTTCCTTATATTTAGGTGGAACTTCCTGTGTTCTAAGTTTGTGTCTGTTGTCCCTTTTGCTGTCACTGGGCACCAGCCCAGCACCTTTGAAATTTAGGCACTGGTGTCTTGGGATGTTATTTATCATATATTCCCTTCCAGGTTTCCTTCTTTTTTCAACTCTCACCACTGTCACACAAATAATTACAAGTTACTTGAAAACACACAGATGTAAAATCCAGCAGGAATTGTTTCAAACGATGTTTTGCTGTTTTTCTCATTCAGCCTTGCTCTTAGTGCCCAGTTCTCCAGGCTGTCTTGCAGGCCCAATTCAAACTTTCTTTGTTCCATAAATGCCAAAAACCCAAGACATGCCTCTAAGTTCACCACCTTAGCTCAGCCTTGTTACACTTCATATCAACCAGCATGCAATGACACTAACCCTTTCCTGAGCCCAGCTACAACTTTAAGTATTACCCAACTGCCTTTCTGCTCTTGCACAGAGTCCAGGGATTAACACAATCACACAATTAATTTCCTCCTGGCTAAACAAGCAGTTCAGAGGTAAGCTTTGCTATGACTAAGTGGATGGTGCTCTTCACCACTGTAAAAGGCATGTAATGATTAAGGAACATCTTGAGCTCCAAAACAACTACAGATGAATACAAAGCATATCTGTAGGTGATACTGTTGCAAACATTATTAGATGCTACTCAAATAACATAATGCCTTGGGTTTTGGGTTTTTTTTGTTGTTTTTTTACAATGGCTTTATTTTTTTCTTAATTTGAGAAACACTCTTTTCTATTTTACAAAGAAGGAAAACCCACAAATACACTGAAGGAAAGTTGCCATTCTCCCTGCAGCAGTGCCTAAAAAATTAAATCCATGGATGGGAGAAGCAGTAAATGCACAAATATAGCTTCTGTACAGGATATTAGATCCAGGAATAGAACTTGGGTCTTACTGGTTCAAATCCAATTTCCTAACTTCTCTTCTTACATCTCTCATCCCAATTTAGATATGAAATAGAAAGTGAATAAAACATGATCTACTTTACCACCAGTAAGATGCTATAGCTGTACTGTAACGGGGCAGCAAACCTGGAACACACAAATAGCTCTGCAAGGACCAATGAAGGTCCAGCAGAGGCCCATTTCCCTTTGCCAAGCATAGAGCAGAAGTCAGTATGCCCTTGCTAACGTGAGGTTACCCTCCCCAGAGCTGTACCAGTCACACAGATTGTGCTGGGGAATGCTATGCAGACACAGCAGAAAGGCTGTGGGTTGAACTCAGAAGCTCAGCTTCATCAAAGCACAGCACTAAGATTCAGAATTAAAGCCAAGCTAGATCCCTTTGGGCAAGGCCCTTCCTCTGCCTTAGGCTACCCTGGGCAAGTTCTGACAGCAGCCAGACGACCACCCAGCAGACAGCAGTGTGGCTTGTGACCAGCGTGACTCAACCCAAGACTTTTACCATGGCATTTTGAGAAGTGCTATGCACATGCTGTTACCATAACTTTCAACTGGAAACAAGGAGTCCTGCACTTCTCCAAATCCTACAATGGGCATGCAGAGTGGGCTCTCAAATTGTGTTTGAGACACAGTACACCAGCAACACTTCAAAAATTCTAGGTCCAGTAACAAAGTGGTGTTTATGAGCTTCTGGTGCTCTGGGAAACTTCATATTAAAGAGCAGACAAATGTTTAGTCTGATCCAATCTCAGTATTTTGTAGTAAAAATAATCTTTTTTTTTTCCTACTCCCTTCGAAATTGATTTCTGATGGCTTTCCCCAGCTGTAACTCCATATTGGTAATATTCCACTAACACCTGTTTGCAAAGATGTTTTGATTATTACTTCTGAAGTAAATGCTGTTGAAAAAAGCCCACAACCCCCCAGCAGCAAAAAAAAAAAATCGTTTAAAAAAAAAAAATCTGTTGTTCATGGGAGAGGTAAGTCAAAATTATGTCAAAAATATCACTTATGGCAGTTAGTAAAATACAAAGCACTCCATGCTTTATCAACTTGCATTGGGAAAACGAAAGGAAACTTCATGCAAATGTTTTTACAAATAGAAGAGTGGCATTTATCCACAAATCTTATAATTGTGCAGTCACCCAGCCCAAAGGCAAACTGTTTATGTTAGTCAAGGCTCATTAACCTAATCTCTGTGCTCAGCAGATGTTGATGGTGTTTTTATGACAGATAAAGCAATATTAACCAAGTCATTTCCTTATGAAAAAAAACCCTTTAAAATATTACTCTGCAGCTCACAAACTTTCACCTACATACTAGTAAATATGATTTGCAAACATCTCTCATTCATCACTCAGCACAGTCAAGACTTTTCTCCGTTCTGCTCATACATATTTGCACGTTACAAAAACCCACATTTATCGTAGGGTTCACACCTACAGAAATAGACAAAACAATCTACAACAACCGTAACTTACACCTAGACTTCATAAATTAAATAAGAAGTCTACAAAGTTTAGTGCAGTCATCACAAAAAAGATACTCACAGGGACTAACATCTCTGTATCTGTTGCGATTTCTGTTTTCTGGGTATTTTGCAACTCTGTGAGGGTAGTCACTGGATTTATGTCGAATTTCCTTTGAAAGACAAATAAAAACAAGCCAACAACAATTTATTTTTAGCCAGTAAGTTCATTCAGGTTAGTGTTCTACACATCCCATTGTAAGACTGTCAACTTCATTAATAATTAACATTTTAAAGCCAACCTTTATTACACTTAAGTTTTATTTTCACTCCAAAAATCTGTCTCTCACTCGCATAAGTCGGTAAGCAACTGATAAGCTGCTAAGCAACTGATGTGGCAGGAATAAAGGGGGAAAATCCCAGCTACTTATTATGCTTGAAGTTTACCTCAGATTTTATGTTATCTGGCACAGCAATAAGAGACTCAGATAGGTAGAACTGCTCCTTTACACTAATTGGCAGCACAAATCCCCACAAAAGTAACTGAATTATTTCATGATTTTATGGCTGCTGTTAACAGCCACAAGATCATTCTTGATGGTTTGATGGCTCAAGCTGTATAGTTGTAGTTAAACGTGACCCGAGATGAAGGAACAATTCTAGACTGACAAACAACGTGAAATCAAAGCTTGGCATTAACAGAAGCCTTTTGCTAACCTGCAGATGGAAGATATTCAAACATTTACACACTGTTTTAAGAGCATTCTCGTCACGTACTCCGAATGTTCAGTTTTGTTAATTTTTACTCCCTGCCAGTGTATTTTTCCACAGCTTCCCCAAGATACGCAGATTTCTTCATATAGACAACTGAAGTGCTACTGATGAGCAGCCTTCAATGAACTGAACTATCACTTTACTTCTCCATGACGATGCCACCTCATAAGGTGCAAGACAGAGAATTAACAATATTTTTATCCAAATTCTTCTTCAGTTTTCAGATGCTGCTGCTACATGTGAGCATTACATCCCAAAGAGTATTTATAACTAAGCATTCTCTGACCTTCTCTATGCTTCCATTGTATTGTGTCTTTTCAAACTTCCTAAATACTCTATATACTCTCAGGCAGCGAACACAACCACAGAGGATTTAAGTGGAAATCTAACACTCATAAGGTATCTCCATTTTTAAGTATCTGACGCATGACATTACTTCAGTGCAGTGCCAACCTGTGAAGATCCTAAACCACAATGTGGGGCAGCAACTGTCAAGCACCAAGGTTCTACACATTTGCATAAAGCCCCCTTGATTTATTAGACAATCAGGGGGTTTATTTTGATACAGCACAATGAAACTTGCCTTTAGTTTATATGGCTTAAAAGCTCTGAGAGCAACCACATGCACGTTGAATAAACGCATCTGGCAGGCATTCACTACTAAGTTCCCATAAAATGCAAGTTTTGTGTTACAAGATGCAACACACTTTGTTTTGTAAAACATCCTCTATGCACAGAAACAGACCTGTAATTTGGTCAAGAAACACTGCAACAGCTAGAAACACTCTTGCAGTGATGGAAGAGGCTTGCTAATAAAACTAAATGACTATTCCTGTAATCAGTTTTCCCACATATGATCTAGACATCAACTGAAGAAATAAACCAGATGCCAAATGTAACTTATTCTACAAGAAAAACCTGCACTGGAATAAAGAAAAAAGAAATAAAAAACATTTATTTTTTCAGTCATCAATTCAAATCAGATGGGAGCTCTGGGAGACAGCATAAGTATTCCAAGCTTCACAGGACTTTACCACAAGTCTTGGGAAAGTAATGGCACTGCAAGGCAAAGACACAAAATTCTTCTCAGCAAGAAGAATAAACACAATAACCACTGTTTTCTTCAGAGAAACTTACACTTCTCGAGTCAAGTATGTGTTTCTCATTCTACTCAGTCATGTTTATTTTGTCTTTTTAAGCACATCTGTATTCTCCTCATAGCACAAAACAAAACGCCTTAAATACCATGGAAAAATCCTGAGGTTTTTTGCAAATTACAAATTCAATACCAAAATTTTTATTAAAAAACATTTAACAGCATAGCTACAATAAAACTAGGAAATCTGCATACAAGCTCAGTAGAGCTTAACATGTAATTTTATCTTCAGTTCATAAATCAGTTTGGATTGGAAGTGATCTTAAAGATCATCTGCTTCCACCTCCCCAAGCCACGGGCAGGGACCAGATTGCTGAAGGCCCCATCCAACCTGGTTTTCAACACTTACAGGCTTGAAGCCTCCATGTCTCTGGGCAACCTGTTCCATTGCCTCACCACTCTCAGGGCAAATAATTTCTTCCTAATGTCTAATCTAAATCTAGCTTCTTCCAGTTTGAGGCCATTACCCCTTGTCCTGTCATTCCATGCCTTTTATTAAAATAAAAAACAAAATTCCACCTCCAGCTGTCCTGGAGCCCACTTCAGACACTGGAAAAGGTTTTCTTCTCCAAGAACAACTAAATACTATCAAAAGGCCTTGGGGAAGCTAATTTGTTCAGTTTGGATATACCAGATATAACATGCATTGTGTATTGACCTGCCCTACGAAAAGTGCCAGCTACAGAATTTTCCCCTTAAAGTTTTATTTCATTATCCCAGCACAGTCTATTTCTGCTGTTCCCTGTTAAATCCAAGTCACAGTGCAGGTCCATAATACATGGAACAGTTTGGGTTGGAAGGGACTTTTAAAGGTCTAGTCCAACCTTCCTGCAGTGAGCAGGGGCATTTTCAACTGAATCAGGTCTATACGTCTAGAGATAATGTATTAGAAATGCACAGAGGAAAAACAAGTCAGTGAGAGTACATGCAGTTTGGGCTGTTTCTTCCCATTTGAAGAACACTCTAGACGCAGAACTGCTCAAATAACTGCTTAGGTATTACAAGCTTATACACGAAGCGTAAGAACTGTGAAACCAACGGACTCGAAGGCTATTGTTGGAAGTCAGCAATCTCGCTGTTCGTAGTGCAAACGGGGGTGGTAACGTGTTTTCTTAAGGACAACTGTGCAGGCCTGCTGCAGACGACGATGAGGGCGGCGGTAACCGCCGGGTGAGGAGGCCGGGTCAGGCAGCGCCTAAGGGACGGCAGAGCGGCGGCTTTGCTTGAGCCCCCCGCGCACAACCGCCAGCAGCCGGCTGAGCCGCGGACAAGTCGGCGCATGTGCAGTAAGGCGGCGGCAACCCTCCGCCGGGCGGCGCGCAGGCGCAGGGGCACAGGGCGCCGCGCCACGCATGCGTAATGCGCCGCTGCCGGGGCGAAACGGCCGCCTCCGCTTGCCGGGAGCATGCGCAGCGCCTTGGCCGCAGTTTCGCCGTGCCTGCACCTGAAAACCAGCCCTGGCCCAGCTACTTCCGCTCCCCGCCGAGGCGGCACAGGCCGACCACGGGCGGTACAGACGGGCAACGGCCGCCGCCGGCTCACCGCCCTCTCCGAGTCGTCTCTCCTTGCCGGGCAAAAGCCGGAGCGACTCTTCTTTACTCACCAGATAACGCGCCTGCCAGTCGTTAGTGGCATCGATCTCCTGGAACTCCTGCTCGATGATGGCGGACATGGCGGTGGCGGAGGCCAAAGCTTAAGCCTGTCCGGAGGCCGGCGAGCTCCCGACCAGACGGGAGCCGCGAATGCGCTCATACGCTCGCAAAGGGTCCCGCTGCCGCCGTTGCTGGGCGCATGCGCGGGGTTCGTCCCCGCCCTCCCAGGGCTGCCCAGCCACGCCTCCAGGGAGGCGGGAAACACCGGCGCGCACGTCACGGGCCGGTAGGGCCGGTGCGTTGCCCTCAGGTAACCGGGCCGGAGGGGCTGCGGCGCCTCAGCCGAGTGAAGCACGGCTTCGATGGCACAGCAGGTAACGAGCTTTTGTTGTCATAGGATCGTTTCGGCTGGAAAAGACCTTTAGGATCATCGAGTCCGAACATTCTCTAATTGTACCGAGGCTGGTGCTAAACCATGCTCCTTAGCACCACATCTCTGTGTCTTTTAAACAAACATCTCCAGGCATGGGGATTCAACTGGGGAGCCTGTTCCAGTGTCTGAGGAGCCTTTTACTAAAGTTTCTTCGAATATCCAACCTAAGCCTCCCCTACTGCAACTTGAAGCCATTTCCTCTTATCCTATGACTTGGGAGAAGAGGCTGACCCACACCTCACTACAACTTCCTTTCAGACAATTCTAGAGGGCAGAGGAGGTCTGCCTTCAGCCTTCTTCAAACTAAACAACCCTGGTTGCCTCAGCTACCTCTCTATTATAATACCTGCTCTCCAGACCCTTCACTGGTTTCATCGCCATTCTTCAGACCTGCCCCAGAACCTCACAGTCTATCTTATAAGTGAGGGGCCCAAAACTGAACCCCATTTTGGAAGGGGGACAAGACAAAACGTGGGCAGAGACTGGTGAAAGAATGAGGGCTTCCAGACTGATCCCATGGCCTGGTTAAGCCAAGTGACAGTCTCTTTACCTTCCATTACCTGAAGGAGGCCTATTAGAATGCTGGAGAGGGACTTTTTTACAGTAACAGGAAAAGGATGAGTGGATTTAAACAGGAAGAGGGTAGATTTAGACTGGTATTAGGAAGAAATTCTTCAGAGGGAGGGTGGTGAGCCACTGCAACAGGTTGCTTAGGGAGGTTGTCAGTGCCCACTCCCTGAAGATATGCAAGGCCAGGCTGGACAAGGCCTTGAGCAACCTGGTCTAATGGAGGGTGTCCCTGTCTGTGCTGCTTTGAGGCTAATTGGAATATTTTACTGAGAGAAATTAAATCCTTAGCTGTGAGAAGAAAGAAAAAAAACCCCAAACCAGTAGTAACCTCTATCACTCATTCTTCTGCTGAGAAACACAAGTAGTCAAAATATAGCTCAGACACTCACTGCTCACACACTGCTCAGTTAATTCTCAGTTGTTCTGCTCCTTTATGGCGGTCTGTGGTTGCTTCTGCCTTAACTCTAACCTAACCTTTTATTTCCTCTAACTTTCTTGTCATCTTTTTTCTTGGACATCTCACCTCAGATCTCTCCAGATTTATCACAGGAGATATACGGGGATTGATCCGGTTATTGCTGAAGGGACAGAAAGTGGGGGAAAGGGTGAGGAGGTTTGGGCCAGGAGCCTCCTGGCAATCTGATTTCTGGGAGGGCTATCGTGTTTCTGTATTAACTTCTTTATATTTCTGTAAATATTTGTGTATATTGTGTATATATATATGCTTGTAAATTTTGCTAAGCTGTAAATACAGCTGCATTCCTTAAATTCCAGCCAGCTGAGTCTAGTCCGGGTGGTTTCATTGTGGGGGGCGCAGGTAACTCCCAAACCATCACATTGTCCATGGCAGTGGGTGCGGGAGCTACATGATCTTTAAGGTCCCTTGCGAAGCAAACTATTTTATGATTCAGCTGCTTGTTTTGAAAAGCAGAAGTCCATAAATACGAATATGTCAGACAAGCAAATCCTGGTGAGAGTTGCTGTCCGAAAAGCAGAAGTGCAGCAAGGCAGAACGCAATAGCTCTCTGCCACCGCTCCTTGGTGAACAGCTTCAGAAATGCTCAGGAAACCTAAATGTCACCTCGGGTTGAGTCCTGGCCACATTGTACAAGTTGCAGGGATGACACCATCTGCTTAGCATCATGGAGAAGTGCCTGGAGGCAAGCTACGCAGAATCACAGAATTAACCAGGTTGGATTCATCGAGTCCAACCTATCACCTAACCCTTCTAATTAACTAAGCCATGGCACTAAGTACCTCATCCAGCCTCCTTTTAAACACCTCCAGGGATGGTGACACCACCACCTCCCTGGGCAGGCCATTCCAGTGGGCAATCACTCTTTCTGTGAAGAATTTCTTCCTAATGTCCAGCCTAAACCTTCCCTGTTGCAGTTTGAGACTGTGACCCCCTGTTCTGTCACTGGTTGCCTGGGAGAAGAAACTAACCCCCACCTGGCTATAATGTCCTTTTGGTCACTGCAGTGGAGGGTGATGATAAATATAATGCAATCTTAAAAGCGCAGTGTTAATTAGTACTGCAGTGGGGAAGAGATCAAAGGGTCATATCCCATCCTCTCTGTAGGGTCCTTGTACCCTGTGCCTCCGTCACCCTGCAGGGAGCTGTCCCAACACGTGCACTAAAGAACGGGGACGTTTCCCGGCGAACGTTTTTATCCCACCGCCGAAGGGCCTGGCCTCCACGCCATGCCTCACCCGCTCCCCTCGGCTGCCCACCGGCAGGCGGTTGTCCCCGGCCCTCGTCACTCACCGTCGTGGGCCTGCTCCAAACGTTTAGTCCCACCCTACTCTGCCGCCCCCTGCCGGATAGCCCCGCCCTGCTTTGCAGCCGAGTTGCTTGTGGAGTGGTCAGTGGTCTCCACCAGATTGCCTGGGGCCCGATAGCGTGCCCCGTCATGAGGCCACTGAGGATGGCATTTATAGCCCTCAGGATAGCCAACTGTACAGTCCTTCCTGTGGCTGTACTGCCACCTGAACAGGTTGTCCAGAGTCATGGTAGAAGCCCCATTCCTGGAGACATTCAAGGTCATGATTCATGAGACTCTGAGCCACCTGATCTGGCTGAAGAGGTGCATGCACAGTGCAACTAGATGACCTTTAAAGGTCCCTTCCAATCCAAACTATTCTATGATTCTCTGCACGTGATCACTGAAGCCCTGAGGCTGTGGCACAGGGCTGGAGCTCAGGTAACATTTAAGAACACCTTTAGACATGTGACAGGAGGAAAGGCTGACAGAACGAAGTGCTCACAACCGACAATGTACTGATGCAGCTTCATACATCAGCATACACCACCATTAAAGCAGCACAGTGTGAAGGGCACAGCAGCACAGGCAGCCTGGGACAATGCACAGCATGACCATTATCTGTGTCACACCTAAATGCTGGCAGCTGCATGCATTTACCTGTGCCGCAGTGCCAGGTAAGCTTGAGTTCATGCTCCACTCTGCTCCACTGTTTTAGAACTAGAGAACAGCAATGAGAGTCACATGGCACAGCCTGAGAAGTGAATGTGTGGTTACACATAAGGCAAATGGTTTTTGAACAGATTTCTGAGTTTGACTAAATACCTGTCATTGGCTGGTGAATTTCTGGCCTGTCTGTGAGCTGCAGTGCAGGACAGTGCTCCAAATCAGCTTACTGTTCTCCAAATTGATGTGCTCCCCAGGACTGCAGTGAAAGCTGGTATCTTGTACAGCAGGGGCTGTGTGATTCCCCTCTGAAGCACAGCTGCCAGGACAGTATGCAGTTCATATCTTTTTTCTCCAGGTAACTCAAGGAAATGTTGCATAAGATTTTCTTGAGCTTCAAGTTCAGACTTTGAGATCAGGATTTTTCTGCCTGTAGGACTGAGGGACAAGCCATATCTGTATTTCTACAGGTGTCACTCAGTGTGCCACACAAGCTTAGTTATGAAGTAAGTATCAAAAACAACATTTGCCAATTAAGTTTATGATTCAGAAGTGCAGAAAAGAATCTAAGTGCCCATCTTCAAGGTATTGATTCTTTTTAATTTAAAATATCTTTTTCTTAATTTGTGTTTCAATGAACAGGAAGTCTTTCTAACTTGGGAAAACTCGTCTTGCTCAGGCTGGGTACAAGAAAGTAAATGGATACCCAGAAACAGTCTCCCAAATAACTAATGTTAATAAAGAAGTTAAATTATACAACTTCCTCACTGATTTTAGTCTTTGGTAGGCTTTTCTTTGCATATGAACTTGCTGACGGATCTGCATGTGTAGCATTTGTTCTTGAAGTCTTTTTTATCCCTTCTGTGATGTGCATGAAACTGTCTGACATGGATCACAGGTGAAGGAGGCCCAATCACCATCCAGTCAGTCCAGATAAAAGACAGTTACAAGCATGCT
Organism: Semnornis frantzii; assembly: GCA_013399775.1. Taxonomy (NCBI): domain Eukaryota; kingdom Metazoa; phylum Chordata; class Aves; order Piciformes; family Ramphastidae; genus Semnornis; species Semnornis frantzii. The sequence continues at coordinate 17,411 of VWYK01045826.1, read as the reverse complement.
ACTTCACTTTAGTGCAAAGGCCAGGGAAGACTTGGATGTCACTGCCCATGGAGTGTGAGAAGATGTCACACTTGAGTCCAAGGACAGCTCTGTCACCTAAGGAGCATCCGTTGTGGATCAGCTAAGCAGGCCATTGGTACATTGGTGTGTTCAGAGAAGTGATAGTTTTCATAGGAACATATATCCTGCTCTTCTGATCAGCAGCTGTGATGCAGCTTGTACTTGTCATTGCTGGTGATATTTGGGGACATGGTTTGTCTTGGGAAAGCAATGTGATTGTGTTATTAGGAGAGAAAAGTTTATGATAGTAGCTATGTTTGGAATCTCTAATGCAAGTCAGTGCCCAGAAACAGCCCAATGAAAGCTAAAAGAAGTGTTTATTAATTGTGATTTGCAGCCGGCTTAGAGGAGGAATAACTGGTAAAGCAGGGATTTCTGGAGAAATTGCCATTGTTTGCTTTTTTTAGGTTGTTAATTTTTACTGCAAACGTGATGGAATTGTCATACCGTTTCTCTAGTTTTTGGGAATTAAGCCCAGGATAGGCCTAGAACTACAGTTAAAATGGTCTGTGGCGGAGAACTGTAAACATAACATAAACCAAGTACGCTCGTTAGAAAACTTGATTTATTCCATTGGCAAGTTCTGTTTTAGCTGTGCAGCCAAACCCAGATGAACATCTACAGAAACTCTTAAACCCTTGAGATGGCCTGAGATACAGGCAAAGCAGGGCCATAGAGTTGCTGTGTGGTACATTGTGTTTGCTGTCTTAGTATAAACACAAGCAAGTAGACACAAGCAAGTAGTATTAAAATGTCTGGTCATTTGAGAAGCTCATCGCTGTGCTGACAAAACAGCCACCTCCAGGGTAGTTGGTATCCACAGCAGTGCCGATCTCAGAACTGGCTTTGTGTCCCTTCTCATCCAAACTAAAAAGACCGAATCAACGTAACTTTAAATGGTGTTTGTCCAGCAACCTTGGCTGAGCAATTAATTTTAGGACCAGTCTGAATTGGACTAAATGGCTCTTCCTCCATGGGTCGTTCACTGGAATTACTTAGTATCATTTATTGGAAATGCTCTGTTTTGTGCTGCTTTTCTGAGAACCATTCAGTATATTGTTAGATGAAGAACAAATTCTTCCCTGAGGTGGTTTTATTCACAAATATGCTCTGTATCTACCTTAGCTGTCAAGGAAGAAAGCTGTAATCTTACCACAGTATGAGAGGATGAGAACACATCTCTCCTGATTCAGGTCTTGCAGCCCAGGGCCTTACAGCCCAGGAGAGGAGGATCCTCCCTTCCCCCTCCAAACTGGTTAGGGCTGTATACCCAGAAGGTCTGGACACTCTTCTAGCATCTGCTAGGGAGTGAGAGAAGCTAAATGAAAAGGTCTGACGGTCAGGCTGAAACAGGTTTAATTTATTCTGTGCATTTACAGTGGACTCTTCCTATTTCAGACTGAGAGGGGACTGTGTTTCTTGCTCCAGTGAGCATTAAGGGGTGTCAAAGGATAGGGCCAGACTCTTCCTGGTGGTGCCCAGCAACAGGACAGGAGACAAAGGGCACAAACTGGAACACAAGAAGTTCCATCTAAATGTAAGGAAAATTTTCTTTCCTTTGAGGGTGCCAGAGCACTGGAGCAGGCTGCCCAGAGAGTTTATGGAGTCTCCTTCTCTGGAGAGATTCCAAACCCACCATTGTTATCCTGGGCAACCTGCTCTGGTGACCCTGCTTTAGCAGGGGTTTGGACTCAGTGATCCCCAGAGGTCCCTTCCAACCCTCACCATGCCTGATTCTGTGATTAAAATTCCTATTACTGAAAATTAATGCCAGTGCAAATACCTGTCCTTAGCTAGATTATTGATTTCCTCCTCCTGCCCAGAACTGTATTTTGGCACACAACAAAAGTGAAAAAAACATTTCAAAATGTATGTAGCAAAATACAAATCTTTATGGCAGCAACAGCAGCAGAAGAATGAGGGGCCCTGATATGTTTGCATCCAGCTCAGGAAGTCTGTCACACCAGTTCCTGGTCCAGGGCAGTGGGATTCCTGCGTGCAATGTCTGGCTATGTACCAAAAGTGATGGAATTATGGAAACTGTAATTAAGCTTTGAGAAGAAGGACAACACAGCTGTGCCCAGACCAAATGACTGTCCAAACTGCAGGTTGGAGCTGAGGGTAGAAGAAATTCATGGCCAAGGAAGAAGAAAGGATTAAGTCTGTTAATGACGTCTGTTCTGTATTCCAGAGATCTGTGCCAGTCTGTATGGCACTGGACTCCTATGGTTAACTGAAATGATTGTTGAGTGTTAAAAGGAAATTGGCAGAGGTGCTGTCACGAGTGGATGGAGACTCGCTAGCAGGAGAGGCAGCCAGCCAGGATGTCTGATGGGTAGCACGACTTCAGGCTCTGCTGTGGCTTTGTGGAGCAGCCCTTCTAGCAACCCCAGCCACAAAACCTAACGTCTGTGAGTCAATGCAGGGGGTGTGGGGTATGGCTACAGGAAGAGAAGAACCATTTGCCAAAAGAAAGATGACTCCGAGTCAGTATTTGTATTGCTGGTAGAGAGGATCTTGCTTGCTGGGGATGGTTTCTGTACATTACTTGATTTTCCACCCCTCTTTCCTTTTCACCTTTAGCTACAGTGACATTTATTAAAATTATAGTTTGCAAGTGAGAAAGTCTAATTCAGTGAGTGTCCAGAGTGGCTTGATGTCATTCCATGTTCTGAGTTAGAAGGTAATTTTTTATTAGAAATTATATATATATAAACTGACATAAAGTTTTCACGCTGAAAATTTATTGTGAGTTGCATTTGTTTGATGATGACAGATCTAAAAATTATTTTCCTCCCAGACCGAATAAGGCCATTCCATGCTTACACCATTTCTAATCTCACAGTTAGTGTTTCAAAACATCACTTTACCATATAGTGGTTAAGGAGGTGTTGAAACTGCAGTTCTGGAAATACTTTTATATTGCCCACTGAGGCTTTAATTCACTCTCTATTCTCTCATAATTTTGACAGTGATTTTAACTTTTCACTTGTCTGTAGAACTGTCAAGGGTTAGGGCTAGGCTGGCCACTAAACAAGTGAGAGATACTCTCTGTGAACCTCTCTCCTTTCCCAAAGGGAAGAGAAAGAGAATAAGGGGGACTTAGAGATTGGACTAAACTGACTTTCTTGAAGTATCAGTAAATGTTTCTGTTACAAATTTGTGATTTCAGTTTTATGTTCCAGTTTTCCTGTGGAATTCTTGGCATACAAAAGCAATTATGCCTATTTTCATGGGTGCAAAAATCTCCAAATTGTGTTTGCCTTTTTTTTTTCCCCCCAATAGTTTGAAAAAGAGTAATAAAATAGTAATTCTTTTTGGTGATGTGATTTAGGATTGTAATCCATTTGGCTGTTTGTGTTTCTGCATCAGACAACCTGAAATGCCAGTGACAGGGATGGGTTTTCTTTTACTACAAGCCATAATAATGTTTTTTTAAAATCTGACTGTTACCAACTTCATGGAGACTTCCACTTACTATGTGGTGGTGAGCCTTCAACATCTATTACAATAACGACTTCTGTCCTGTGCTAGCAGAGGTAGAGCTGTGCAAGATTTGTGATATCTTTGCCTGGTTTCAAGCTGACATTAATACATCTGATTTCATACAGTTTCCCGTAGAAGCTTGTCCTGTTGAGATAATCAGCAGCCCTGCAGGAGCCACATTCTCTGAGTCACTGTTTCGATGGCAGAGTTCCATGAATGTGTGGCTAGTTCTGTCTGCCGAGATGTCCTTCGGCATGTTTTACAGAGCAAGGCGGTGACACTTGTGTCACTATGTAAAGGCACTGATTCTTGTAAGGACTGTGGAATACTGGATAACAATTTGCATGCCTGTTTTTAGTTGTCAAGGAAGGACTGCAGTAATCAATGCACCTCTTTTTGTCCTCAAAGTAAATCAGAAAGTAAGGAGTGAAACAGATTTTGCTTGTAGGTGGCAAAGAGCCATGAAAACATTGTTAATTCTTCAGTGTAATTTTCTAATACAAGAAAATTAGTAGCACATGTACAATTCATCTTTCCCTTTTTCTTTTATAATGTTCCTTACAACAATGGCTTTGAAACTAATCTACCAAAGTAAAGAGCCATTTTGCATAACAAGCATATTCCAGTCTCTGAATGTATGCTGTTTTCTTTCGCCTCAGCATTTAAAACCTCTAATTCATACCCTTATGGCATATGAATTGCTGTAACTGCTAAACCAATTTGTTTGTTTTGTCAAAAACAAAACAAAAGCCACCAAAAAAACTGAGTGTAATGTGCTGAAAGAAGGATCCACAAGACCACTTTTCCAATTGGAATGCTGTCAAGGTCTTTAACATCTTATTTTCGCCAGTGGAATAGTTCCAGCAGCTCAAGTCATGACACTACCACTTACTGGAATTAACAACCCAGAGAGAAAAGTGTCCTCATACAGAACGTGTGCAGTATCAAAATGGGTGTCTGGAATCCTTTGGATCTTATTTCCTACTGTCTCAGTGCATGCAAAGAGACATCACCAGTCATCAAAAGACACTCCTATTTTTTAGAAGTTTATAGTACTACTTCTCCAACAGACCACCACAGCTTCTTGAGTGGCATACAGTAGCACCTCCTAAATTCACTGAAAGCACTTGAAGCAATTTGTCACAAATGCTCGAGGTGTCCTAGTATGACATTTGCTTTGCAATCTTTTTGTATCAGAAATGTCTTGTGTGTTAGATCACTCAGCCAGATTCTTCTCAAGGTTTAAGCATGAAATAATGCATTGCCAAACATAGATTTGTAGTAATGGGCATCGAGTATGTTACTAAGATTCTGTCAAGAAATATCCTCTCAAGTCACTTTAGCATCTCAATAAGAATCTTGCTGCTATTCTCTTACACTAATTTTGGAATCTCTATTCACTTCAAATTGATTTTCTGGAAGATTTCTTCTTCTTCAAAATTTTCTTCTTACCAGCCCCCTCTTAGCCACCAAAGCACTAAATAGGAAAGGTAGGATGCAAAGTGAAAACAAAGGCTTTTTCTTTCTGTGTTGAAACAAGACCACTTTAGTTTTGCCATTTTTTTTTCTTTCTTAATATTGAGTTGGAATATTTAGTTGAGACTGTTGATTAGATTCTTGAAAGTGATTCTATGAGAAGATTAAGACATATGACTACCATAAACCCACATCTGTGTATCCTGAGAAGTTGTTTCATCAACATTTGTTTCATAGTTAGTGTGCTTCTGATTTTATAGAATTATGGAATAACTTTGCTCGTTAAGACTTTGAAGTTCATCAAGTCCAACCATTAAGCCAGCACTGTCAGGTCACCATTAAAACATGTGCCTCAGCACCACATCTCCATGTCCTTCAAATCCCTTCAGGGATGGTGACTCCAGCACTTCCCTGTGCAGCCTGTTCCAGGGCACAACAACTCTGGTGCAACTTGAGACTGTTTCCTCTCCTCCTGTCACTTGCTTCTTGGGAGAAGACACCAACTCCCACCTCACTACAACTTCTTTTCATGTTATTGTAGAGAGCATGAAGGTCTTTCCCAAGTTCTTTTCTTCAGGTTAAACAACCCCAGTTCCCTCAGTTGTTCCTCCTAAAATTAGTGATACCTTATACATAATTTCAGAAGTTACAAATGCACAATCTATAATCTCAGAATCTACTGTGGCTGATGAATACCATATAAGGAATAAATATGACAGCAGCAGTGGTGAAAGGAGAAGTACTGTTATTTGTGGAACTCTGCCACACATACACTCTTGGTTTTCTCTGAGGAGCTTCACAAATTCTGTGATGCAAATATTTCTTAGTTCCATAAAAATTGGTAAGGACAATTCTGACTTGATTTCCAGAGTTTGGTCAACTTTGGAAAGTAGCAAGAAGCTGACAAGGGAAGGAGGTAAATGCTAGGAACTATTACAGCTAAACCTGCTGTCACATACGCAGCAACTGTGTGCAGTATTGATGTAGAATTTACACACTTCTATCACAGCAAGTGGAATAAATCCTGAATACCTTTGGAAAGGGGGTTCCAGTGAAATAATGCAAGGATTATATTTCCAAGATGTAAATATATATGCTTATAAGGGTTCCATTAAAACTTTCTCTTCCCTTTCTTTTACCTCTCACTTTTCCAAGAGAGGAAGCAATTGGCAGTGCCTTGTTCACACAGAAGAGTGACTCACTAGTAATTGAAAAATTCAGTGATGAATTGGATTAATGAAAGCTTTGCTGCTGCAAGTTATAGCACCCTGATTAACTGTAAACCCACATGCACAGGATTTTATAATTTTTTTTAGTATGACTTGCATATGAGTTTACCTTCAAATCTACCAAGTGTGACCACATGTGATGGAAATTTAGTTAACTAGAATTAACAGTTGCTGAATTATATTTTTTCTCAGCAATTTAAAAACATGTCTATAAAATTTCTGGCAGTTGCTATTAATATTTATGCAGATAACTGCATGATTAAGTCTTTGAAGTTTACCTCTTTCAACATTGGAATATAGCATTATTGGGGAATAAACAAAATAACATTTTCCTTTGACTAATCTATGTAACTCAAGGGATGGTGGATAAGTAAACTCCGTGCACAGAACATTTCTGTTCAGCATTTCATGCATGTGTTTATATTCTGTGCATAACACCTCCGTATATAAATATCTGTTCCTGCTATCCTCCCACAGAGCACTGCAATGTGCTGTGTATTCTTTTTCTGTTTCAGATACCTCAAGAACATAGGCTCCAAAGTTATGCTCAGTACTTGGGGACAATACATCAGCCATACCCAAAATCATAGAACCCAAGCATGGTGGGGGTTGGGAGGGACATTTAGGGAGGAGATCATCTAGTACAACTCCCCTGCTCAAGCAGGGGCATCTAGAAAAGGTCGCACAGGATCATGTCCAGGCAAGTTTTGAATCTCTCCCAAGAAGGAGACTCCACAATCTCTCTGGGCAGTCTGGTCTAGTGCTCTGTCACCCTCACAGGAAAGAAGTTTTTCCCCATGTTCTTCATGTTTCTTATGTTGCAGTTTGTGCCTAGTGCCCCTTGTCCTGTTGCTGGGCAACAATGAAAAGAGTCTGTCCCCATCCTCTTGACTGCCACCCTTTAGATATTGATCAGCATTGTAAGATTCCCCCTCAGACTGCTGTTCTCCAGGCTAGAAATCATTAGCGTTCTGTTTGTACAAAAGCAGATGATTTCTGTGAAGTGAAGAGGTGGTATCTGTAGCAGTGATACTTGTCAGGTACACACTGTTTTCTCCAAGTCCTTGTGTGTGAGTTACCTTAGGCAGGAAGCAGTGGCTGGTAATTAACCTTTGCTGAAAGGAGCATTCGCTGTTCAGCTGCTGCTAATCAGCCTCCACAGCAGAGCTGCGTGGTAACATTCAAAGTGCCATTAATCCTCAGGCACGATGTGAACATGCCTCCAAATACCAGAGTGCTCTTTTCAGAGGGCTTGTACAGTGGATGGATGCTCTCTTAGCTTTGGACCCTGTTTGGTCAGACACGTGTCTCAAGTTTTCAGCTCAGATCTCTGTCACAGCACAAGCATCCCTCATTCCTGTAAGGCCAACTGACCACGCCAATTAGTACAAGCCTGTGGAGAACAAACTCAACAATACACAGACTTGACTCCTGTCTTGCAACAGTGAAGTTTATAAATAATTGAACTGAAAATATGTTAACATAAACTTTGACCACACAATTTACGCAATAACAATTTAAAATTATGAAAATTCTTTGCTGCATCTAATGATCAGTCCCTTGGGTAATCTGTTCCCATAGCAATTCCTGTTAGAAATTTCTCCTTGTTATGATTCTGATCTAATAGAACCTCTGGGTTGAGACACATGATGAATAAAGTGGTTCGTGATGAGTGTAAAATCAACCTACAGCTTCTCCTTGAAGGGAGTGCACCCCTAAAGCTGACTGTAAGGTAATGTTTTTGTTAGTGAGACTTTCACTGGTGGGGGAGAAGCCTTGAGCACAACAAAACAATTTTAGAATTACCAGTGAATGGGAAATGAGCTTTTGTAGTCACGTGTCTTCTAGAAATCCAAGTTCTCCTGGAATCTTGTCTGGGATTTCATTACATGTTCTTAATCCAGATGTCTCAAATGCTTTGGAAACAATAAGCTATTATTATTTGTCAGAATAAATTAATTGTCTCTGCTTTTTAAAATGTCAGAGGGAGGAGGAATGTGCATCAGATATCTAGGGAGCCTTTTGGTGTTCTCTCTGCTGGAGTCTGAAACCTTCCTAGACACATACACTTAGCTTCTTCTCATGGTGGTTACACTAGACAATTACACCAGCATTGTGCATTTAACACCTTTTCATATGCAATATCTGGACTGTGTTCCCAGACTGTTCCTTAGATAAATGAACTTCATGTTGTTATGTCTCACAGGGATCTAAAAGGTACAGATAAAGGATGGCAATCATAAACAGGTGATTCCAAATCTATTGCATAGTCTACCCATGCACCATGTGGAAGTTTGAAATGGGAGAAACAGAGTCTGTTCTACATAAGAAGAGAGGAAATTGTCTTCTAACAGTTTGAAAAAACTTGGCTTAGCCCATTCACATGACTCTTTCAATTTTCCTTGAAGCCTGAGGTAAGTACAGTCACTTGTCCTGGCTGGGATTCCTGTTAGCCTTGGAGCGTGTCATAGACTGTGATTCCTTAAGCACTTACTTTTAGATACATGAAAATGGCCTCCCCAGGGATTATTCTTTTGCTGGAAGTCAGGGCTGTTTGCCCTGCATTTACTGAACTGCTGCCCTTGTAGATGCAGAAATATATTAATGTCTTTGTAAAGCTGCCTAAGTAAGTTTTAAAAAAACTGAGTTTTGAGGAATATGTGGTTTTCCTAAGAACATCACTTTCCAAAGCTCTTTAGCCTATTACAGCTAAACAGTATTTTAATGAAATAGGTTTGTCACACCGATAATAAAAGTGTTGATCCTGTAACAAGAGTAACAGGATCAACTGAGTTACTTCCATAGGTAATATGGAATGCAATGCAACACAGTGCAATGACACTGTGTTGTCATCTTTCAAACTGCATTCTTCTACCTCTGCTGCACTAGAAGTTCAGATCTTTCTGGCAGGGGCTTGGACTAGATGATCTTTCAAAGTTACTCTGACATTCTGTGATTCTGTGATCTTTACCAGACAAATGTTCAGCCTTTGGTCTTCTCTTTCCAAATGAAATTAAAATTTGTATAGACATTTATTTCTGCTAATAGGCAATACTGAAGTTTCCATTTTCACTTTAGAGTCTGTCTTTTATTTGCCTAGAGAACAGCAGAGCCAGCTGCAGATAATTGGGGATGATCAACCTGAAGAAAAGCAGGCTCTGAGGAAACCTTATAGCAGCCTTCCAGTGCCTGAAAGGGGCTTACAAGAAACCTAGGAAGGAACTTTTACAAGGGCTTGTAGTGATAGGATGAGAGGGAATGAATTGAAGCTTGAGGAGGGCATATTTAGACTGGAGATTAGGAAGAAATTCTTTGCAGTGAGGATGGGGAGACACAGGAACAGGTTGCCCAGGGATGTTGTGGATGCTCCCTCCGGAGGGGTTCAAGGCCAGAATGGATGAGGCCTTGAGCAACCTCGTCTAGTGGAAGGGGTCCCTGCCTATGGCAGAGAGGTTGGAACTAAATGATCTTTAAGGACCCTTCCAACCCAAACCATTCTATGTTTCTAAACACAACGTATGCAGATTGCTTGTGGATGCAGATGTTTGTAGTGGCAAAAAGGCTCTAGTAAAGAGCAGACAAAGCTCTGCTCCCTCCTCTGCCCTGGCCTTTCTCCTATGGAGAAGACAACCACACATTGGACGTGTTCAAGTTATGTGAACAATTGATTTCTGTCTCCTGTCAGCAAACTCTCTCATCCTGAGCAATTTAACTTTGATACTATATATGTGTGTGTGTTACTCCCTATTTATATGTAGTTTATACTCATGCTCAGAGAAAATGTGCAACAGGCAGTAGCATCAGACCTGACCCTTCTGACTTCCCCTCTACTCTGTCCTAGCGAGGCCACATACAGACTACTGGGCCCAGTTCTGGGCTCTCCTGTTGAAGGGAGACAAGGAACTACTGGAGGGAATCTAATGTGGGGATGCAAAGACAATGAGATGTCTGGAGCACCTCTCTGATGAGGAAAGGCTGAGAGACCCAGTGCTATTTAGCCTGGAGAATCATAGAATCGTAGCATCGGAGAATCATAGCATCTTAGAATCATTTAATCTGGAAAAGACCTCTAAGATTCAACCATCGACGTAACACCACCGTGGCCATTAAACCATGTCCTGAAGTGCCATGTCCACACATTTCTTGAACACCTCCAGGGATGGTGACACCACCACTTCACTGGGCAGTCTGTTCCAGTGCCTCACCACTCCTTCTGTAAGTAATTTTTCCTAATATCTGACCTAAATCTCTCCTGGCATAATATCAGGCTGTTTCATCTCATCCTTTGACCTGGTAATAGGGAGAAGAGACCAACCTCTACCTCACTACAGCCTCATGTCAGGAAGTTGTAGAGAGCAATGAGGTCTCCCCTCAGCATCCTCTTCTGTAGACTAAACAATTCCAATTCCCTCAGCTGCTCCTCACAGGACCAGGTACTTCAACAGCTTTGTTGACCTTCTCTGGACACACTCCAACATCTCAATGTCCTTGAAGTGAAGGACCCAAGATTGAACCCAGTATTCCAGGTGTGGTCTCATCAGTGCTGAGTACAGGGGCATGATCACTTCCCTGCTCCTGCTGGCCACCCTATTGCTGATCCAGGCCGGGATGCTGTTTGCCTTCTTGGCCACCTGAGCCCACTGCTGGTTCATGTTCAGCCAGCTGTCAACCAGCACCTCCAGGCTGCCTTTTCTGCCAGGCAACTTTCTAGACACTCTACCCCAAGCCTGGAATGTTGCATAGGTTTGTTGTGACCCAAGTGCAGGACCTGGCACTTAGCCTTATTAAATCTTATACAACTGACCTCGACCCATTGATCCAGCCCATCTAGATCTCTTTGGAGATCCTTCCTACCCTGAAGCAGATCAACACTCCCAGCCATTTTAGTGTCATCTACAAAAAAGAGAGAACTCAGAGGAAAACTTCTCAGCGCTGATCAAGGGGATGGAGCCAGACTCTTTTCAGTGCTGCCCAGCAACAGGACAAGGGGCAATGGGCACCAACTGGAACACAGAAGGTTCCACCTGAATATGACAGAAGAAGAGGAAGAATTACGGGGATGAGGTCCCCTAAATATTACTATTGCATCAGGTGGTTCTGTAAAATCCTTTTTAAGGCAGTGAAAGATTGATTGTAGAAGCACTAAAGGCATCCTTAGCTTATATGCAAGCATAAACACCTGTAGGCAACAGCTTTAATAGTGCATTTGATATTTGATCATAACTGTGGTCTGCAGAAGTGGTTTAACTGTCAACTTTGTCATCAAATTGTATGTCCTTTTCTTCTCCTTCTGCTTCTTTCCACACACACCAAAAGAAACAGAGAAAAACCACTGCTGCTAAGTTTAGACTTTTCTGTCTGATCTTACTGTGAAAATTCTCAGGGCCAGCTTTTTCCATTTTTACTCCTATAAGCTCTGTTTCTATTTCTCAACCTGAGATCACTAGTTTAAAGATAGCTCTGATGTAGTTGCACAGAGACCAACCTTCATATTCAATCTGTTATGAAGCCATGTGTATTCACTCCCTAGCTCTCGGGTATGTTGCTCTCAGGTATAGTTTTCCATCCATAAGCCACTTGGCTGTACATCATCACCTCTGTTTCTCCTCAACTCATCTTTTAACTGCTGCTAAAGCTATACTCAATCACGAGTGCTTCTGCTCAAATGCCATTTCTTGGGGTAATCTATTATTTTGCTTGTTTCCTGCATTCTCTTTTTACAATATGTGGTAAAAATTAATTGTTTGCATTTAGAGCTTATCTTTTTCTTGCAGCTTTTTAATAGACCTTGGAGTTTTGTTTGGTTGGTTGGTTTTATTTCCTCCTATGCTGTGGTCCAATCTAATTTAATCTAGAGATAATACTCCACCCAAATGTTACAAAATACATATCAAGGTTGTAATAATTCAGTGTGGTCTCCCTCTGCATGTGAGCAAGCAAAGAGCAAGGTTAAAATACAGCTGTCTTTGCCACCTCACACACATGCACACCATCACTGTGAATTGAGTGTTTCTCCTTATTACTTAGCTCCAGCTGTAAGAGGAAGTCACTGAGGTCAGCTACCAGCTGAATCCTAATTCATGGCTCAATAACTGGAAGCTGCAAATAGCTGCAAATTTCCCGGGGCTCCCACGAGTTCAGGCATGCTTCCCGTCACCGCACTGTGTGGCACTCTGGTGACTAGCAGTAATGACAGCTGCTTGTGCCCTCCTGACCATGGACAGAGTGGCTGCCCACTACGGCCATGTGTCTCAGATCATCCTGTTGTGCACCAAATCTGCTTCTCTAGAGAAGCAGCAGGAGCCACAGTGCTTCTCAGTACTCACTGCCTTGTTAGCTTTGTTAAACCATTCAAAGCGGAATGCCTTGCTGGGCAGCAGTGTTGAATTCATTCTTTGTTTTGCCTAGATTAAGATAAAAACGTATTTTCCATGAGATGGAAAAATAGGCATCAGAATAATGAAGATTTATATTAGATCTCAGTGACGAAGTAAAACATTTGAATTACACACATTATTAACATTATTTCCATCTGATTTACCATATTACTCTAGGTGTCAAGACTTCTGTGGTCCTTTTGTCTTACGCTCATGTTACACCAGTGGAAAGTCCCTCTTTTGGGGTGTTGGCTGTAGCATGTTAGCTTTTATAGCCCATTTCTTTTATAGCATTTGAAATCTTCCTGAAGAGGTCTGGAGAGGTTTCATTTTATCCAATAAATTTTATTTTACTTTTAATACAGGAGATGATCTGGCCATTCAAAATAATTTGAATAAGCAATGTTTAATTTCTCAGAAGATGCAGATGCCTCTGTTAGTGGATGCCTTCTCCTCTACATGATCATCTAATGGCTACTTGCCTTAAGAAAGGATCTATCTTGTCCCCTCATTCCTTTGGTAATTTGGTGATTCACTATGAAGTGTTTCCTCTGTTAGAATCATAGAATCATTAAGGTTGAAAAAGATGTCCAAGATATCAGGTCCAATTACTATCCTAACAGTGCCAGGTCACCACTAAGACATGCCCTAAGTGCCTAATCTACAGCTATTTTGAACACTTCCAGGGATGGCGACTCCACCACTCTCCATGTGCAGCCTATTCCAGGGATTAATGCACATTTTCAGTGAAGAAGCTTTTCCTAGTATCTGATCTAAACCTCTGCTGCCACAACTTGAGGCTGTTTCCTCTTGTCTTATAATTTGTTACTTGGAAGAAGAGACCAATGCCCACCTCACTGTAACCTGCTTTCAGGGAGTTGTAGAGTGAGAAAGTCTCCCCTCACGCCCTTTTCTCCAGGCTGAACAACCTCAGTTCCCTCAGCCGCCCCTCACAGGACTTGCTCTCCAGACCCTTCATCACCTTCATTGCCCTTCTCTGGGCACTCTCCAGCACCCCAATATGCTTGTAGTGAGGGGCCCAAATCAATGCAATATTCAAGGTGCAGCCTTACCAGAGCCAAGTACATGGGGACAGTCATTTCCCTAGTCCTGCTAGCACAGGACTGCCCAAGTGTCTGCTTGGGCCAGATGTATTTGTCTCATTGCTGGGTACTGACTGCAGTCAGGCACAATGGCAAATTAACAATCTGGAATCACAATCTCCCACATAATTCCTGGATTTTATTAAATAAGTAAAGATTTTGGATCCAGTTTCTAAATAACTGATGTACCTGCATTTAATATAGAGACTGATATGGTATTGAACTGAATAAACAACTGTGTAAGTGTACAGGTATTTTAAAAGATGTTTGTTTTTTTCCTTACTGATGAAAGTATAAGGGAAAAGGTCTAGTCTTGATGCGAAGTCTAGGATTGTTATTGTCCTGTCAAAGAAAATAAACATTTTTTAGGTCAAACAAAAGCATACATTTGTGCCTCATTCAAATAATTCTGTATTTTTTCAAATGAAACAGATTGGTTCCAGTTATTTGTGAATCTGACAGTTTTGTCCTGTTCCAACTGTATTCATATATATAACTGGCTGAAGACATTTAAGCAGGTGAAAAACATGAGTTCTCTGGTGTAACATACCCTGTGTTTTGACAAAATCATTACTAAAAATTGCATAAGACTGGGTTTTCGTCAGCTGAATCACTGACTGGAAACAATTCTGAAGAAAAAAAAAAAAAGGAAACTTTTTAAAAATAATCAAGACTTTACAGTAAAATGTCTTCCCAAAACAGCTGACAAAAGCAAGCACTCAGAGGCACTGCTACAAACTGCAGAACTTCTAAAACAGGTTTCACGTTTTTATTAGGTGCTGTCTCTCCAGCTGCTCTCCAGCAATAAACGATTTTCAAAATACAAAGCATCTGAAAGTCACGCTGAAAGGAGAGTGAAAATCCACCTTTCTCCTTTGTGGTCCAAGGAAGTGCAGGAATAATATTTGTTGGATGTTTGTTTGTTTGTCTGTTCTTATATATGTTTCTAGCATGAAAACCAAAATACCTCCCCAATTGCAGCACTGGACCTATCAGGAGCAATCAACTTTGCCTGTATCGTGTTCCGGTTTGAGCTACAGCAGAGCTAATTCTTGATCAGTGCTGTGGCATCCCAGCTCAGTCTCAGCTCATGAGGGCACTTTGTGAAGTTCAGGGCAGGTTTGCGCAGCCACTGACGGCTTCTAGCAGTGAGAACGCTGATGGGGAGAGTTACTGCCAAGGGCTGGGGTGCAGAAAAGATCTGGCTCAGACTTGCTCCTGTGCAGATCAGAGAGCTGCCGACAGCCACGCCGGAACTCTCCACGAAGCCGCTTCAGCCTCCCGGCCAGGCGGCGGCACTAACGGCCGGGCACGAGGCGCTACTCCTCCTCTCACCTCTCCCCTCGCTCTGCTCGGGGGCGAGAAGAGGCGCGCACGCGCGAGGTCCCGAGCTCGCTCGGCAGCCGCGGCTGTTGCCCCGCCCCGCCGCGTGAGGAGGGGCGCGCGGCTGGGCCCGGC
>VWYK01045824.1:119524-151580 GCA_013399775.1 Semnornis frantzii | reverse complement strand
TTCCCCCCCCCCCCCCCTTTTTTTTTTTTTTTTTTTTTTTAACTATATGTGCATTCACACAATGTGGGATTTGCAAAACAGTACAAAAATGCAAACATTTCAGGTTTATATATAAACAGTGAGTACTTTTTACACCTTGTGAAGTGAATTTTCCTTCACTTGAGAGCATGCTTTTCAGGCAATCGTTGCTTTGGGTAAATGTAGCAGAAAGTGGCAGTATCACAATTTAGCAGTGATAAAAAGGGGTTGGGGAGGAATCAAAAACATAAACACAAATTCTTGCAAGGTAGTGAAGGTCAGGTCTTGTCTTGATACTGGTTCTGCAGCACTGAGAAGGGTTGTGTGAGTTCTTCCTCGCAGGGATCCGGGTGTCAGCGCTGCTCACAGCCCAGTGCTTCCCAGAAGGCTGCAGGACAGCGAGGGAGCATTCTCTCAGGAGATTTTGCTTCTTTCAGAGGTTAGCAACTGACACAGAGGCTGAAGCTTTATATCTTTTGCTGCCACAGATGCCAGAGTGCATCTTGCTAAGCTTGACCTCTCTTGTGGAGGTGAATGCTACAGGTTGTAACAGACACCTACTTTATTTTCTTGTGCATTAAATCTGTGATTTGTTCTAATGAGATCTGAACCTGTCCTTGAAAGCATCCAAGCACAGAGTTTTCATTTCAGGGACAACACAGGTAGACAGTCAAAGGTTTTGCTGAAGTCCAGGTAGACAATGTCCATGGCACTTCCCTCATGCACTAGGTGTGTCACCTTACTGCAGATAGAGATCAGATCAGTCAGGTAGGCCCTGCCTTTCATAAACCCATGCTGACTGGGGCTGGTTGCCTGGCTGTCTTGTCAGTGCTGTGTGATGGCACTCAGGACGAACTGCTCCATGACCTTTCCTGGCACCAAGGTCAGACTGACACGCGTGTAGATCCCTGGAGCATCCTTTTGGCCCTTCTTGTAGATGGGTGTCACATTACCTAGCCTCCAGTCAACTGGAACCTGCCCAGTTAGCCAGGATTGTTGACAACTAGTGGTGAGTGGCTTGGTTAGCACATCTGCCAGCTCCTTAAGTACCCTCGGGTGGATCCCATCCAGTCCCATAGACTTGTGCACATCTAAGAGGCACAGTAGGTTGCTGATCATTTCCTCCTGGGTGCGGGGCACAAGTCTCTGTATGGTTTCCTTTGGATTGCTATGTACAGGCACTTCACTGTCCTCGATCCTGTAAGCTCTTCAACTCCTCAAAAAAGACCTTGTCCCTTAAAACTGACCACTGCTGAAGCACCTTGTTTGGTTTGCATACAACTGGACATGAAACCTACACTATGACTTTGCTGTAAACATAATACACAAATGCTACCACTCTAACCCTAATGCCTAGAGCAGTAAGAAGCCAGTTCAAGCCTTGGTACACATTAAATAGCTTTGGAGTCAAATTAAATAATAAGCTAAATTACAAGCATGTAAGATCTCCATTTGCTGCTGACTGATTCCTTTCTAGCCCCAGGTCACGCTTTTACATCTTCACACTGTCTTGTTTTGGTGGTTCTGCTGACTGTGTTTGCAGTACTGAATATTTAACTAGGGAGAGAAAGGAAGAAAAAAAACCAACAGATGATGAGTACAATAGCACACAATGGAACCAGAGTGCAAGCAACGGGTGCCCAGTACTGGCTGGTTGTATGTGACAGTGGAAAAGCCTTTGTCACAGCCTCAATTATCTTAGGAAAGAAGGATCATGGTTTTCTTGTATAAGCCACTCTTGATGGCTGAAAACATGAAAGCTAAGTATTAACTGCCAGCATTTGCAGCATGAGCTCCTTAGTCTCTTACCATGGCTTTCCTTTGTGTGCAGTAAAGGGGGGAAAACACTGGTGGGTGTTTCACAAAAAGCTGCAGCATCACCTAAGTGGTGTCTTCATCAAAGAGATGCAGTGACTCAGTGCAGCATAGGGGACGTTAAGAAAGTCCCTGGGTAAAGCTGCTTTTGTGGCTGGATGCAGACAGGGTAAGGAATGCAAGGTTCTCACCTTGGGGTTCCTCGCTTACAACAGCTTCCATGTTTTCTCCTTTCACATACTCCGCATTAAGTCCCTCTGAGAAGTAACAATAAAGAAAGTGAGATGGGCAGGTAGAAAGTAAAAGTTATTTGCTTTGATGCCTTAAAAGCCCTGGTAAAGGGGCCTATCTCCTGTAAAGGCCAAGATGCCTTTTTGCAACCTCCTCTGCACTAGCAGCAGCACAGAAATAGCGGTAAACCTCACAGCTGAGAAAGTGTTGCTGGATTTTAAAGTGACCACGCAGGCTTACCTAGAAGGCAGAGCTTCTAGGACCAGCCCCTTTTTCTGAGTTTCTTGCTTCATCTTTATCATATGAGACACCAAGGCTAATCGCTGTGCTAAGGCTCGGTCAGGAGTGCGTGGAGGACCTGCAGCTTCTAGACAGGGCTGCTGTGTAGCAGGGGCGGTGACTCAGTTCTCATTAACAGCTAAGTTATGCAGAGCTGCAAGAATCTGGGCTGTGGTGATGAAGAAGGATCCCAGTGGGGTGTCAAATCCTAAATAAGTCCCTTATTTAAATGCAAAGAAGACTCCAGTGTTTGCAACAAGTGCAGCCCAGGCAAAAGGGTGAGGCTGGTGGGGAGGCAGGTGGCTGCAAGGTGGCAAGGAGAGGCTGGGCAAACAGAAGGAGGTGGCTCTGATCACCCTGGTCCAGATCAGAGTTGTGGAAGATTGAGTTAAGACTATTTAGGATGCATCAGCACACCTTGGCCATGCTCTGTTGATTCTCTAGGACCTCTATGGAGCGAGGCAGATACAGGAGTCCTGTGCTAACCACTATGCCCTCTTAAGGAGGGAGCAGGATGCAGTAGGGGCCATGCTGGTTTTCAAAGGAAGGCTGAGGCAGTCCATACTGTGGCCATGCAACATGCACTTCTTAGGAATCTAAACTTCATGTGTATCCAGAAGCAACACAAAGTGTGGAAGTGACCCACTATGCCCTACCAGCAGGTTTTGACGGGGCTCATTTGCATCTCATGAGGAAAGAGGAAGGCAGAGGGCAGAGCTGGAGCCAAGGTAAAGCAGTGTAATGGGAGCCTTCATGCAGCAATGGGGGCAGCTGCTGCCACCAGGGCACGAGGGAAGAAAATTTTCTGCAACTGACTAAAGAAACTTCCGTGCCAGCACAGACACTGCAGTCTGTGGCTGGCCCAGCTGTGGAGGTGGGAGGGGACTTGCCACAACTCGTGTCCTGCCTGGGCACAGCAAAGTGGATTGGGCAGAGGAACACAGAAAGGCTGAGACATAGCCCAGGGCACAGCAGATGTGTAAGAAAAGAAAGTGGGATTATCAGTCAGTGTTGTCCTCATCCTTTAGAGGAACCAGCAAATGCTGGTCAGAAGCAGCTCAGAAACAAGCAATGGAGCCCCAGCCTGGCCACCACAGGAGGGCTGGGCAAAGGAAAAAGCTGAGCCTGTTCCTCTGTACTTGAAGGATATGGTCATCACACAGTACTGCTGCCTCCTCCAAGACATGTGTTTTGCTGGGATAACACCAAATGCAATTTATGTTTTTCAATAAAAAGCCACTTCTGCAGTAGCTGA
Organism: Semnornis frantzii; assembly: GCA_013399775.1. Classification (NCBI taxonomy): domain Eukaryota; kingdom Metazoa; phylum Chordata; class Aves; order Piciformes; family Ramphastidae; genus Semnornis; species Semnornis frantzii. The sequence continues at coordinate 147,982 of VWYK01045824.1, read as the reverse complement.
CGGCTCTTAGATTTCTGTCATGCACTGCAATGCATCTAAGGCCTGACATTAGCCCAGCATGCCATGTCTGATGGCTTAAATTAATCCTCCTTTATAATTAACTTTAATTTCCTGCCTCCTTTCTGGGGCTTTGTGTCTCTCAGCTTCCCCCTCATCAAAGCTTTTACTCTTTTTTAAAAATTATTTATTCTTGCCAAAATATCATTTAAGTGGGGGGAATATACAAGGGTGTTTCATTCCATCACATTCATTTGACTTTTCCTGCTGATCTAATTTACCAAAATGCTCCTGTTTGTCTCAGGCACAACTGGGAAAATAGCACGATTCCAGCAGAAACTTCCAACCTCAAAGAGCCTTCCCCCAGTGCAAAGTAGGCTTACAGATTTCAACTGGTGAATTTAAACAGAGCTTTTTTGCATCTGTCTACAACCACTCTGTAACAGGCAGCAGAGGCCCACCGTGGCCAGGCTGGTGCTGTGGGGTGATGCTGTCAGGGCACTCTTACACTGAGCAGCTGTGTGAGGCAGGTGATGCAGAAGGTGCCTTGTGAGAGCCTGAAGCTTTGCTGCTTAATTTGCCCATAATTGCAGTGAGTGCTGCAAGACTGTGGGACGGTGCGTTGGGCTGTATCACTCACAGCTGCAGGTGCCTGCTCAGTTTCCTTCCTTTCTGACTGGTGATTTTTTTTATACCTCTTGATGAAATTTTAAAGGAGTTTTTTGCTTGTTTGGGGGGTGTGTGTTCTTTTTCCATATTTATCCTATTTGGTGTCAGCATGTTCATCTTTGTCTATGGCTGTCTGTGTGAGGGGCTGTGCACAGCCTGGAGAGTGGCAGTGGATGCTGGGAACATTGGTGCTGGTGGGTCTCTGCCTGTGGAATGCCTGACCAGGCAGGAGTGCTTCATAATCCGCAGCTGGGCTTTGCTTTGCCAGCTCTGGATCACTGGATGCCTAACAGCTCTTCCTGCCTCCAGGCTGGAAAATGGCAGTGGGATTCAGGAGTGTTTACTCTCTACCCCTGGGGTACTCCATGTGGGGGGACTTACGCTGGATGCTAAAGCAGAACTTCTTCTGCTGGTAGGAGATGTAGCTGGAGACAGCCCCGATGAGAGCCATGGCCAGGCCGCTGGCAATACCGGCGATTGTCCCCGTCTCCACTGCTGTGCCTGTGGAGTGCAGAGAGAGCAGGGTGCTGTGCAACAGGGGTACCCACAGCACCCAGACCATCCCTCCACCAATCCCGTGGTACCTACCTCCATAGTCGTTGTCAGTGCTACCCCCATCACCTGCAAGACATGTGAGCCTGTCAGTGGCCTCATATCCCTCTGCTCCCTCCACCTCTGTGCCAGGCAGCCTGAGAGGGAGCAGGGAGAGGGGCAGCAGCCTGGCCCCAGGGACACCTCTGGGCTGGGGACCAAATGTATGTTCCCATGGGGTACAGTGTCTTTGCTGTCCCACACCTCTGCCTGGCTCCCCAGGGTGACTCCTCATTGTTTCTCAGGGAGGTCTGAAGCTGCTCCTCTCTCCCACCATGTGTGCCTGGGGGGAACTTTGGAGAGAGCCTCTGCACAGGACACCTCTGCCTGTTAACCTCAGGTTAACCTTACCCTTGCCCCTCACCCTTGCCCCATGCTACTGTTGGTGTAAGGAGCAGATAAATGAAATGCTGTCAGACAGTCACACAGCACACTTTTACCAGCAGAGAGGTGACTGGCTGAGCTCCATAATGACAGGACATCTTCAATTGGCTTAAAATCTATTTTAAAATCACCTTCCCTGGAGAAACAGGGCTGGGAGGAGAAGCCACTCCTGCTGGAAGCTTCAGCCCTCACTGAGCCACTTGCATCCTGAATTTATGGAAGCAGGTCAGCGCTGTATTAATATCTGCTATGCAGTTTGCCCTTGGCATGGGGATTCATTAATTGTTGATTGGGCTTGTGGTGTTCATCTCTTTACTCAGCTGCTTTTAACATTTAATGCTGTGGATCCTTGCAAATGTGTAAGCTTATGCCACTCTTGCTGGTTCTCTGCTGTTCTCTCAGTGGTTGCATGGTGGAAGGCAGGCAAAGGCTTCTGCCCCCTCATGGCACAGGGATGGACATCTGCTTTCAAGGTGGATGGGAAGGTGCAGATCCATCGGCCCTGGTGGCAGCTGGAGCTGCAGAGCCTTTGTGAGATCAAAAATACACACCTCCAACTGCTGGTGTAAGGTGTGACCATGGTGGCCAGAAATTGTGTGTCCCTGGCCCCACGACTGAGACCCAACGATGCTGAACACCACTCTGCTCAAGGTGGTGTCTAGGAGTGTGGCTGACATGGAGATCATTGCTCAAGCTGTGACTGCTAAAGCAACCAACGGTATATAGGTCACCACTTACCCTTCTTCTTGTCCGGGTTGTAGCCACCAGCCAAAACGTCCTCCAGGTCATTGTCTGAAAATGCTTTCAAAACAACAGCAACAAATGGTGGTTGGCACCCAGAGGGAGACATGGCCCCAGTGGGAGGTAGTGGCCACGGGCTTCATGACAGTGGGGAGAGCTTAGCCTCTTAACCTGCACAAAGCCAAATTCTCCCAGCAAAACACCAAAGCCTCCTTCCCAAAGGAGAAAATGCAGCCAGAGCTGTCTAGAAAACAACACAACAGGAAGGGGAAATAGTGTGTGGCTGGCTTGGGATGAGAGAAATCCCTGAAACTGAATGTCTTTGGATTGACGGGGCCTTAAAACAAGACTTTTGGGGGATTCTGGGTGGGGGGGTCACCTGTGAGCATCACACACCCAGGGTGGGATTGGCCTCCTGCAAGCCCTTGCTCTTGGGGACATGTTCCTCCGCTGGGCAGACAGAGGCTCCAGTTATTTGATTATTTTTTCTAAAACTCTGGCTTTTTTGAAGAGCTGTGTGAGGTTCTTTGTGCAGCAAGGCCTAGAGCAGGGGTAAGCATGCCCATTTAAACCACCGTACTCCCAGGCAGCCAGCTGGATCATCCCAGGGTCCTGCAGGCAGGGACCTGACTCCTTCCCAGAAGAAAAAGCAGGTCTAGTGGAAGAATGGAGCACCAGCACATCTTATACAGGTGAAAAATGTCTTGGACATGGTTGTAGAGGGAATGTTTAATTCTTGCACAAAAGGTACAGAGCAGCACAGCCTGAGAATTGGCAGTTCAATGAGTGGAGCTGTTGAACTTCTTGGTCCCAGTCCCAGAGGGATCTTTACAGTGCAGCCACATGCTTGACGGGAGAAGAGATCAAACAATGAGCCAGCAAAAGGCTCCTCCTCTGATGCTGTGCTTTGGGAAGGGTTACCTTTGCCTTAACAGCCTGGAAGACTGCCTTATTTACCAGCTTACCACAAAAAAATAGATTTATGGGCTTAGTAATGAATGTAAAAAGATAAAAACCCCAGACTCTCGGAGAGGACTCAGGCAGTCCAGGGTGCAGCAAAGCCAGAGGAATGTGTGTGCTGGTTTGTGATGGGTGCTGTGTTCCAGCGGTTCAACATTTCAACCTTTGCTGCAGGAGACTGGAACCTCAACAAGCCCAGAATATCCAAGTGCAGACAAGTCAGCTAGTTAATGCAATCCAGTAAAATTTCTGACTATTAATTACACGTGTGAGCAGTGTATACAGCCATCTCGACATCAATAAACTACCCATGCAAAGTCTGTTTTCCAGCTCAAGTGCTCAAGGGAACAATCCTGGTAGACAAGTGATTTATTTACCAGAGTATTTTAGAGATGGAAAAAGCCTCTCCCAGCCCATGGCGTGTGTTATGCCAGGCCTTCAGCCTGCTCCAGATTTATGTCTTGGCAATGAGTGTGAACCCCAACAGCACATGCCCTCAGTTAAATAGCTGTCAGGTACATGGGCAAGGGGGAACTTAACATGATCACCATATTTTAATGGGTCAGAAGAGACCCTGAAAAAGAAACCCGCAGATACCCAACAATTCATTAGGCAGAGCCCCTCTCTGCCAAAGACCACTGAGGTGGAGGCTCCTTCCCTCCCTACAGGAAGGGAAACCTTCCCCTCCTCTGCGTGGGCAGGGAAGAGACAGCAGCACTGGCTGCAGCCAGGTGCCTCGGGCAGGGAAGCCCCTGGGTTTCTCCTTACGCTGTCACTTGGCAGCGATGGTGCCTGGCAGTGAGACCGTGTTCCTGGGAGGGGCAGGGCAGGATCTCCTGCAAGTCCTGATGGCAAGCAGCATGGAGAGGGGAAATTAACATACCTTCACCTGGGTTTACATTCGATCTCCCGGGATCCTTCCTATCGTTTTTATCATCAAGGGCATCGGCCAAGTCAAAATCCATAGGATTCTTTCCTAGGAAACAACATGAGGGTTAGCAGTGCTAAGGGACTCTGCAATAAATCAATTAATCGATGCTTAGCTTGGTCAGGAAAAAGTGCTAGTGAAAGGGATGATGTCCCCTGACAGACACACAGAAGGTCTCACAGCACGGCTCAAGTACCAGGCAGCGAGATAAATCAGGCTGGGTAGGAAAGGTCCAGGGTCCAGCAGTGGAGGGGGAGGTGGCTGTGCTGTGCTGATGTGCAGGCTGGAGCCACTTGAGCCATGACTGCTTCGTATTATCGCCCTCCAGTTGGCACCCTGAGCAACCCAGCTCCAACACAGCAGCTACTGCCTTTGCTGAACACTGCCTAAAGCTTTGAATGGGGCCAACCTAAGCTACTCAGCCCTCCTCACAGCAAAATTCAATTTTAGTATTTTAATATTTGTTTTAAGTGTGGGAGTGCCTTTTGCCAAAATTCCACCTGCAGGCAGCAAAGCAGCTGGCTGGAAGGGGGCCCTGAGCCTGTGGCATTAGCAAGCCAGCAGAACCTGGCATGGCTGCGCTGTGCCATGCCAGGGAGGACAGCAGGCCTGCAGCCTTAAATCAGGTAGGAGAATGCAAAAATTGTCCAGGATCCACTGAGGCCTCCAAGGGAAATGCAGGGTAATGCTGAAATGCCTCTCTGCTGGTTTGTTTTTTTTTTTTTCTCCTAGGTGTCTGATGTGAACAGAGTGGGCAAAGGGTAGCAGTGCTGCTGTTGTGGCCCATCCCAAAGCCTCTGTGCAGCACTGAAGCCAGGGCAAAGCCATGGAGGCTGGGGAGCTCACACTCACCTGAACTATGCTTCGGGGGAGCCCTTGTAGTTCTTGGCTGCTTGGTTGTAGTGGTGTGGATGACATCCCAAAAGCTGTTGTCTGAAGGGAAGGAAAATGCCAAGAGCTCAACATGACATTACCCTGGGAGGGAAGCTGCCACCCTGCAGGGAAACTGGGACTGTGGTGGGGCAGTGCAGTGCTCTGGTCCTTCTACAGCTTCAGCTGCCCCTGATGCCAGAGGCACCTCCTGCCTGTTTGTGCCCTGGGCATGCTTGAGCCCTCAGTGTGGGTGGTAGGATCCCCTGCACCAGAGCACGTCAGTGGGTCTTGAATTTGAGAAGGAGGTAAGCAGAGCTACCAAGAAAATCCCCCTAGACAAGCTCCAGGTGGGACACATGCTACCACCTGCTCATGAGAACTCTGCCACAGCAAGGGCAGCCTTGCACTGCCAACTACCCATAGCACACAAGAACAGGGCCAAGCACTGCTGAAAAGATCCTTAAGGAAGTGCTACTCTGCTGATGAAACTTTCCACCCAATAGCATTTTACAAATGCTGCTTGGCAAACCCCCCTGATATGGCTCAGGCAGGGGATGGGGAGGGTGAGGAAGGGAAAAGGGCATAACTGGAGCATCTCCTCTGGCAGTTCTGCTATGAACAGTGGAGCAGGAGGACATGATCACCTTTTAAGAACCTTAAAAGCTGACCACCTTTAGGACAAGAGGAAATAACCTCAAGTTGTGTCAGGAAGGCTTTAGATTGGGCATAACAAAGAATTTCTTCACAGAAAGGGTTGTAAAGTCCTAGAACAGTCTGCCCAGGAAAGTGGTGAAGTCACCAGCCCTGGAGGTATTTAGAAGATGTGTAATTGTGGTGCTGAAAGACATGGTTTAGTGGTGGACTTGGCAAGGCTAGGCTAGGTTGGAAGTGCCTTTAAAAGCCTTTTTCCCACCTAAACCTGTGAAGTCACCCGTTGGTGGTCACCAACACTTGGCTGGAGCTCACATGTCAATGCTGGATCCCAGCTGCCCAGCTGCTGGGATGGCTCCTCGCTGCCCTGGAGAACATTTTCCCATCCCGAGCCCCAAAGCTGGGCACACATGCACCCTCCCCAGGGCACAGGAGCTGTGCAGTACCTGGCTTCCCTGGCCTGGGGAAGGGCTTCGGAGTTGGCTTGGGTGGTTTGGTGGTAGTCACTGGAATGGTGTCAAAGTAATCAACCAAATCAAAGCCTGTTTGGGAGAGAAGAGATTGTTAAAACCTCCACCGTTTGTGGGGACGGTGTAAGGCTTCGAGGACATTTCCCCACAGCCCGAGGCTGCCAGCTCCTGTGTCAGCATGAGTGACACCAGGCTGAGCAGCGCATGCACAGGACAGGGGTCAAAGAACAGGAACCTGCCAGAGGAGCCCTTTGGTGCCATCACTCATCTGAAAAGCACTCTCTGGGGAAGAAGCTTCAGCCTCAGCATGCATCCATTTCTCAGGGAGAGTTTATTGGCTCCAAGAGCCTCTCCTTTGGGCTGTGATCCAAATGCTGAAGCCCTGTGCACGCTTTTGGCACTTCGCTCTTCTTGTCTCAAGCAAAGACCACAGCAGCCAAAGAGCTGAACGGTCAGATTTGCTTAAATTTGTGCCAAGAGCCTCACAGAGGGCAAGTGGATTCACTCATGAGTGCTCCCCTGCTACAGTTTATTTTGGAGTCCTCTGGTGAGGTTGAGCAAGCCTCAGCTCTTGTGACTGCACTATATTTAAGTAGGTATGGTTAGCCAGAACTGAGCCACAGGAGCTGCCAGCAGTGAAACTTGGGTGAATTTTTAAAGGAGCTTCCTCAGCCAGGGCAGGTACTGTGGAGCTTACCGGCCGGCACATCTGACAGGCACAAACTCCTGAAGAAACATTTTCCCCTGGCTTTGGAAAATGTCACAAGGCTGGGCCTTTCTGTAGAGGTTGGGGGTATCTTGGAGTGAAAAAAAATAAGGCAAATATCCTCTGGGCTTCCTCATGGAAAGAAAGCTAGCAGGTGCCATGCAGCCAGAAACAATAGCCCTTGTGTAGCTGAGGGATTATTTGTGTATTTTCCATTACGATACTGCAAAGTGTGCAAAATTCAGCCTTGGCTGTAAGTGCTCCACTGCCACTCACCTTCAGCATGGACAGAAATATCAATACTGCATTTACTTGAGCTGTACAAGAGGAGTGCACATCTGAATGCTGCTACCAGCTCTCTTATGGGCAAGCAAAGGTGTCTCAAAGCCTCTGCCAAGGCAGCAGCACCCAGCGGCACACATGCAGCCCATGCTTACAACATCTGTGAGAAGGAAATCTGCTGTGCTTAAATCAGATACTTGCGAGGAGGTCTCACCTGTCCCACCTGCTGGCTTCCCAGGGCCCTTGGGAGTAGCTGTGACAAAACAGATGGGGAGGAAGATGTTAGTCATGGGCATCACCAAAAATGTTTGAAAATAAATGGCAAAGATTTCAGCACCAGCTTTCCAGTTGCCCATCATCAATCTGCAAACTTGGAGCCCAGAGTCACCAAAACCCCCATACACAGCACACAGCTGCAAGGAGTGGGACTGTCATGCACCAGGGCAAGAGGCTGCAGCTCTATTCAGGATTGAGCCCAGGGCTCTGCACGCTGCCTCTGTGCAGGCCAGCAGCCCAACACAAAGATTGCAGAAAGCTGTAATGATCTGCTCTGAGGAAAGACTCCTGGAGACGACAGTAAACAGAGCACAAAAAGACACTGTCCAGAACAGTGTGAAAAACAAGGCCAGAATGCCAATGTCTTCTTGTTCCCTGTCTGGTCTGTTAGTTAAACAACAGACAAATTCCAGTGCTGCATTATGTATGTGGGGGTTCTCTGTCAGCTGGAGGAATTCTGGTGATGCCCCAGCTCCCCTGGCCACCCCTGGAGCTATGGAGGGGGTATCCTCCCCTCAGCCTATGGAGGGGCTGATTTTAATTTTTTTTTCCACCCTCTGTAAACCACTATCTATTAATAGTGGTTAGTGTTACAAGTATATGAATAAATTATGAGCAAGAGTTGTGGCTGCTCTATTCCCATTAATTTCCATTTGCACCTCCGAATACCAGAGTGCTTCTGCTGGGCTTCATTTCTAGCATGCTGGCACAAAAGACCCAACTCCAGACCCTTTGTCTGCTTTTATTCTGGGCTCATGTGATGAAATCCAGAGTAGAATATAGGAGCTGGGTAGGCTATGAGGACAGTGCTGGCTCTTCCTCCACTCACAGCTGGGACTCCAGCCTGGAGAAATGCTGCTTTCCCACTGCACAGGGTGCATGCAAAGTGTTTCTAACCAGGTCTCCCCATGCGCTGTATTAGACTTGCAAAATCCTAGATGAGATTCCTCAGACCTGTGACCAAGTCTGATACTCCACTGCCTATCCTATCCTCCTCCTGCTGGACTCAGCATGCTAGGAGAGATGCATGGAGCATCCCAACTGTATGCCACATAAACTTCAGCACAACCCAGCACAAGTGCCTGTGTCTTGGAAAACTGTAATGTATGAGGCTTCAAACCCTGTTACAGCTTTCACTTAAACACTTGCAGGTGTATTTGGTGTGATGACAGAGGCTGGCATCACACACAGAGTGCTCCCTACTGTAATCCAGCTGGATGCCAGGCCTGGTCACTATGAACCGCATGGGGAGAGATGGGCAGCAAGTGGGCCTGGGCACTCATGGTTGCAATTTCACTGCAGTAGTCCTGTGGCTGGAAAGTGAAGGGGAGCCAGCAATGTGTCTGGGTGCAGACCACTCTTGGTCTTAACCCAAATCACTGCGAGGAGGTGTCTCTTTTGAGTGTAAAATGAGAGCTGCTCTGCTGAATCTCATCCCCCCAGGGCAGCGCACACCCCCAGATAGCCCCCCAACCTCACTGCTACTTAGGCCAGGCCTGAGGCTGAGCTCTTTCAGGGGCTGCTGTCCTCCCAGAGACATGGCCTCAACCCGGCTTACACAAAAATTGTGTTTCACAGCACAATATTAAATATCAGCATGCCAACAGTGAGGCCCCCCCCCTCAGAAATGAGTTTCCTTTGATTGACAGGTTACACCTGAAATTAAACAAAGCAGCAAACCAACAGCCATTTGCTTTCCCTGGATGCCACAGCACAGAGGGACCGCAGAAGGACATGGGTGCTGCCCCTGCTCAGCCAGGCTCAGCAGGTTGCCCTCACCAGTGGAGAAGAAGAGTAGTCAGCACACATTAGCTTCCAGGCAAACAGGGTCAGGTTTGATGGTAGGTGTTCATAACGAATGCAAGGAAGCAAAAGAGATGTTCAGCATTGTTGCTGTGTCCAAGCGTTGGTGTGCCTCTGTGGCTTGCTTGTGGGAATCATAAAGCTGTCCTAGTTTTGAGCCACAAGCTGCCCAGGGCAAAAGGACAGAAAGGTATTTGACCCCAAAGGAGTAAAATAAAAAAAATCACTCGTGTGGAATTGGAAATTAAATGGAAAATACTATTTTACAAAGGTGACCAAAAGATACAAAAGTATAAAGGAACTACATATACACAAATCAATCTGCCTTGGCCCAGTTCTCCACCTGAGCCTACCAAGCCAAAACCTTCCAAAGCCTCCCCCACAGCAGTCAGCCTCAGCAGGCTCAAGAGCATGCCAGACTGCCCCACCCCACCAGACCTCAAATGCCCACCCCCTTCAGGCCAGCGCCGTAGGCAGAAACGAGCTGCCAGCCAGGGCACAGACAAGGCTGCTGCCCTCCACAAGGCAGGAGGTAACAGCCCGAGGCGCGTGCTGGAGGAGCAACGGGAGGCAGAGCTGGCTGTGGGCTGCCCTTACACAGGGAGACACAGGAAAACGGAGTAACAGATTACAAGATCCTGGGCCTCCCTCTGGGACAGGTTACCCATCCCCCTGGGCATCTCTGGTCTCTGGAGGACTTTTATCTCTATGGTAGGACAATTTGTCCTAAACCCACAACAAAAGCAGAGGGCACATGGTCAGCAACCAGCTTCTCCAGGCCTATCCCAAGTCCCATCCAGCAGCGAGCCCAGACACTGCGCTGGCCTGGGCAGAGGCGATGAGGTAGTCCACGCCTGCCACCTCTCTCCCACCAGCATCAGGCCCCAAAGAACACACGGCATTTGTTATCATCTGCTTATTTTCTCCTCTAAAAAAAGAACAAACAGATGTGACTTACGTCGCTTGGTGACAATGTCAAGGAGGGCATCTTCCAGGCTGAAGTCATCTGAGCCATCCCCATGACCTGGAGACAAAGAATCAGCACTGGTTGTACTTGCACAAAGTAAACTGCCTTTAAATATGACATAGCTAGGTTCATTTGCTCCAATTTCTTTAGTTTTTAGAAAGCTTTCTGGGTTTTTCCAAGTCTGACCCATTATCGGTGATGAGGAAGAGATCAGCCTTCTCCAAATGCTGTGACTGTTAAATTGCAGAGTAGTCATCTCAGGATTTTCCATTTGTCTGCCCTAATGGATGTGGTATGAAAACACATGCTATGCTTAAATTTGTCAAGGAGACCCAAACAATTCATCTCTAGGGCTGCCACTCGTGTGGCAGTGCTCACAATTACGTTTGCTCAACACCACGAAAACACTGGGACAGCACAGACGAATTTGGTGAAAAACAAAAAAGCCCAATGCACTTCTTCACAAGAGCCTTCCAACATCAAAGCCTCCATATGAAAATGCTGCTGTTGGCTGCCAAGCACAACTTAGCATTTCAGAGACCGCCTGCATCATTCTGCCTCGGTAATGCAAACTCCCATCCTGGGGATACAGCTGACAGGCACGGGCAGATTTTTTGTTAGAGATGCTTTGCCACAACTCCAGTCACTTTATAATATCCCGGGGACAGCTCGGTGTTACGCTGTGTTCTCCTGCGATAGGGCCAGCTAATCCTTCCTTTCTCCATCTTTTTTTTTGCATCCTGTTAATTACTGTTGACTTACCCTAGTTCTGAATGTATTTGTCTTGATAAATTCATGCTTTTACATCTCAGAGCATGCTGAGTAATTAATATCCTTTGGGTTTGCTAAGTACTGCAGCACTGTAAGAGAACATTAAAATGGCTTTCCTCTTATTCCTACTGCTAAATGGATTTAGCTATTGCCACCTGAGCTCCGGCATGCTTCATGAATAAATTTAAAGCTTTACTGACAAGGACAACAACAACTGGAAGGCACCAGTCCATCAGAGAGCAGGTATCAGCATTTCAGTGAAAAACTTCTACTAAGAGTGGTCACTAAGTACTGCGACACCTCCAGCTGCGGTTTCACTTACTCAAACATCACATCTCGTTGCGTTTGATGCCTGTTTAAAGGTACTTTCAGCAGACCTGAGGGTGATTTAAATGCAGAGTCTACGGCTGGGAAATTGCTATGGGCTTCTCTCCCCTGGCAAAGAAGTGCTCAGTGTTAAGTTACTGCTAGGGGTGTGTGCAGGTGATATATGTCCCAGCACACGGCTGCATTTCCCATTGAGAAGAGGGATGCCAATGCTTCCTCTTCAAGTCAGGAACAACAGCCAAAATACCTGCCTCTTGGGCCTTATTGCTGGTGAAACATTGGCCTTGTGAGAGAAGTGATGCTCTCCAGTTCTGACAACCCAAGTGAAGCTGCAGAGTCATCAGGTGGTGTGTCCATGCTAAGCAGCAAAGCGAGGAACATGCAAGACCATCCATGGTGCAAAAAAACCCCACCTGCCCAGCTCCAACCTGGCAAAGCACCAGCACACTCCTGTTGAGACCCCACAAGATCAGTACTGCTGAGGCTGACCGTCCCACTCTTGCTATTCTGGCAACTTCCCTGTCAGCTCCCCTTTCTGCATGGCTTTTACCACAGCCTTTAGAGGATTTTCAAGAACCAGACAGGCTTCATCTTTCGATTTTAATCTGTGTTTAAAAATAGGTGGAATGAGAAAACCGTGGTGCATCTCTGGCAGAAAACAAGAAGCCCTACAAACTCACCTGGGGGAAGAGCATCATCACTACATTTCCTTTCAGTTCCCCTTGCCTCTGTGGCAGGCAGAACAAGCTGGCAGGAGGGAGATAGTGGCAGCAGCAAGAGTCACATTGGTATGCTAGAGGATGTCACCTCTCCTCCTCCCTGTTCTCTGTGATTAAGTAAATGTTAAGGGCACTGACTAGCAGCACACCAAACCCTGCAGTTACTGCACTCTCCCTGTGCTTTGCCTCTGAAGTGGGAGCACACATACAAAGCAAGTGAGAGACTGCAGCCATGAGCGTCTGTGCAGTTTGCTGTTCTTCTGCAGAAGGGCTATAGGGACAATGATGCTGCAAGAAGATACTTCCCCACCATGGGTCCTGCAAGGAATGCATGTGCCTCAAAAAAAATGCGCCACTCCCCTGCCTAGCTTTTGGGGGGGGGCATCAGGTCTGTCAGCTGGGCAGCACTTAACACCTCCCTGTGTTTGGTGACAGCTCATCTTGGCATCTCTCCCTGCAGGACAGGGTACCCACCAAGGAGGGTGCCATTTCCAAAATCACTCTCCAAAGAGCCACTTGGCACATGAGTGGGTCCAGGGAGGATGAAAGGCGCTCAGGGCCCTCCATCCTAATAGGACTAATGTAAATCACAAGCACTAACATGTCCTGGGTTGCAACTGCGTCCCAGGAGAATCCCTGCCACAGGGAAGAGATGTGCATGGAGCCCACAGGAAGGTTAGGAAGGTTGCTGATGCATGGAATCACCTGGTAAAAACTTCCCTGGTTGCTGCAGCACCTGGCACAGCCCATTTCCAGGGGCCTTCCCACCACTGCCCACAGCAAGCTGAGATTCTTTCCAAAGCAACTTAAACCCAGGAATCCCCTAGGCATTGGAAGGGATTAATAACAGATTGACAGTTAACTGAAGCTGACAACATCTTTATTTCATGCAAAGGGTGTTACAGAGACATGTTACACCTTTTAAGGAGCAATAACCAAATGCTGCCATCACATGCACACAAACCTGCCTGCTTGCTCCAACAGGTAAGAGCAGAACACTTCCCTTCTCGTCCTTTTATTCAGTTTTTAAGTGGTAACAAATTTGGCACTTCACGGCCACTTAAAGCCCAACTAGCACTCAGCACACAGGTCTGTCTGCAAATGCAGGGTTTTGGGAGATGACGTTGCTGCTCCCTGTGCTGTCCAATACAAATCTCTTTGATCCTGGGGCCCTGGACCTGTCCCATGATCATGGCAGAAGGTTGTTTTGCTGCCTTTGGCTGAGACAGAGTTAACTGTTACCATAGTACCTGCTATGGGGCTGTTCTTTGGATTTGTGCTGAAAATTGTGTTAATAACACACAGGGATGTTTTGGTTACTGCTGAGCAGTGCTCACATAGACTCAAGGCCTCTTCTGCTCCTCACACCACCCCACCAGCAAATAGGCTGAAGGTGCACAAGGACTTGGGAGGAGACACAGCTGGGACAGCTGATCCTAACTGACCAAAGGGATATCCCATTCCAGCTGATGCCATGGTCAGCAGTCTAAAGTTGGGGGAAGAAGGAGGAAGGGGGGATGTTTGGAGTGATGTTGCTTGTCTTCCCAAGTTATTGTTACCTGTGATGGAGCCCTGCCTCCCTGGGGATGGCTGAACTTGCCTGCCCGTGGGAAGTGCTGAATGAATTCCTTGTTTGGCTTTGTTTGTGTGCATGGCTTTTGCCTTAACTGTTAAACTGCCTTTATCTCAAGTTGTCTTACTTTCACCCCTCTGATTCTCTCACCCATCCCATTGTGAGGGAGTCAGCAAGCAGCTGTGTGGGGCTTACTTGCCAGCTGGGGTTAAACCACATCACTCATGCATGCCCTGACATCTCACCTGCCCTGTACAACACTCCCACACTGCCTGCAACCTGTTACAGGACTGTAAAGCCACTGATAAGCAAAATCATCCTCTGCTGGTTGTTCTCTGTTGGGGAGCAGTAGAGGATCTTTGCCAGGCCTGATGACTGTGCTAGTTTGGGATCTTTTTCCCCACCCCTGCACTGGGTCCTTGGAAGAACTCTTTTCTCATGCTGCTGGGTGCAAGCACACATCCCCAGCTGCAGCTGGGAAGCAATTCAAGGCCTGTGTGCCAGCTGGCCAAGGGCACTGGAGCATCTGCAGGATTGCAGGTCTATGGTAGGGGGGAAATAGGCAAACATGATGTGTTTTCCATATTTTCCTTTAATATGACAATCAGAAGAAACCAATACAGGACATCTTCTGGTACCTAACATGAATTCCCCAACTCCAAAGCAGGGAGATGGGGGACTCTAAGGCTACAGCTGTGGTGGGAGGAGGCCATAAAACGGAGGTGAGAGTTATGGCCGAGCTGGCGCCGCAGGCTCCCTTGCCTCTCAACGAGTCCCCTCGCCTTGCCGGGGGTATTTTTAATCAGAGCTAGCTGCTCTTTGAAGGTAGAAGGGGGTTGTGCCTTAATGTATTCTCTCCTCATTATTTTCTGAAGCAGGCAGCTCAAATGCACAATTGTACTCGTCAGCTTTTTAGTTTTTACAATTATATATATATCCTAATTAAGCCCCACAGTTTGACAAAGCCTGAATTACAGTATCATAACTCACACCCAGTATCTTGCTAAGCCGTCTGCGGCACTCAGAGTGAGGTGTACTCCATTTTCAGTGCCAGCCCACAGATCTCTTTGTGCAATATATATGTGTTTAGCTTCCTTGGGAATTGAGAGCGCACGACAGTATGAGATTGACAGCCCAGGAGATTACGGGAGAATGCAAAGCAGGTACAAGGGCAGCAAAACTAATTCAAACTGCCTGACTTTTATCAGCCTACCTCAGGAGTGATGCAGTGGGTGGGAAAGTGGGAGGAAAGCATGTGCTGAGCTAACCAAAAGCACCAGGGTCTCCCCAGCGACCATCTCCTCTGTGTGGCTCTGAGTTAGTGCTGGCACACACAGGTGATTCCCTGTGCAGGGCACCCACTGCTGTGCTGGCACCTCTGGGCAGGGTGCTGAGGATGGAGCAGGTTTGGGTGCAGGCCTGTGTCCCATTGCTGATACTGGACTGCATCCTCACAGTGGTGCTTCCTGTTGTCTCAAGGTGTGCGGGGAGCCAACGGTTGCTTCTCTGTGGGTGAAGGTCCATTCTGCAGCAGCTGGGGTGCCTCTGACAGCACTGAGGGTCCCCAAGGACCTCTTCGGCCACTGGCCAAAGCAGTGATCCCAGCCAGAACAGACCAGAGCTTCAGACTTACTGACGCTCTACATCACCACTGAGGCACTGGCCTCAGCCACCTGCCAAACATGGGAAATTCCTTTGCAAGTGCCTAGTTGCTTACAACTCTTGAGTTACTGCTGACTGCTAAGACCAAAGCACAATCTTGTGTGTATAGAGAGAGCACAGCCCTTTGGAGCTGGGATGTTACAAACGGTTTGTGGGTACAGCACCGGTGGGCCAGGTGGGTAAGGACACCTTCATTGCAGCTGGACTTCTCTCCAGACATGGAGGTCTGTCTCTCAGAGATGGAGATGTTCAAGCTGTCCCCTGAACACAGACCTCCTTCTGAAATTAGTTCTGCTTTGAAAAGCAGACTCTGAACTTCCTCCAGATCCTTGGCCACTGCCAGGAAAGACAGACTGCCCAGGGACATGCTTCTGCATGAACATTCCTGCTGGCATCCCATAAGGATGAGGGAGGCATGGCTCTGCTGGGAAGCAACATGGGGTGAAACTCGGCCCCTGCACCCATCACAGCAGCAGGACTGATAGCTGATACCAGGGATACATTGCCCTAGTCCAGAGCACAGTCAGGGGAGAGCGGTGGGACACAGCTCCCCAGCTGACATGGCCCCTGCTCCTTGCAGGGGACAAGGCAACACTGCCATCCTCATTCCCCATTCCTAGAGAAACATTTTGATTTCCAGAAGTACTAATCAAAATCACTCTTGATTATAGCAAAAACAACCTCTGCTGAATTTATTTTTTTTTCATGCAATTAACAAGGGTATATGGTAATTCCAAGCAATCTTGCTCTTGAGATTAAAGGAAAGCCTGCCAGGAAGCACATGAATAAAGCTTTAAGATGAGAATTTGCATAATGAAGACTTTCTCTTTGTGGAAGGACTAATGGTGGTTATGTTTGAAACGTATTAACGGAAATGTCCAAAAGCCTCTGCTGAAGTCAGTGCATTGCCGCCGAGCCACCATGACCCACACAGGCTCCTCGCCCATGCTGCCCTTCACACTGCCCAGTCCCCTCCCCACAGGGACCCTCAGTCCCACCACACTCCCAGTTCTACCCTCTCCTTGGGCCACTTGAGAAGCGGAGCAAGCCAGGCTGGGCACGCTGGGTGGGACAGGAGGGGCAGCACAGCCCCTGACATGCAGTGCTGTCTGCAACAGGGTAAGGCACCTGCTGTGGGGTTTTAAGCCACAGGGAAGTTCTGTATTTCTGTGTGCCAGAGGAGCTGAGCAGGAAGCAGAGGTCTGTTACAATTTGATTTCAAAGCTTACTAGGAATAATTTAAATTATCTGGTGGCAGCATGCAACATGCTCTGCACCCAGCAAGAGCGATAAAGTCAGCAAGGAAATCACACCCCCAAAACCAGCCTGCATGTGGTGGACTCCAGTCTCCTCCAGCAGACACCTTTAGCACCATGTGGGGACAGACCAGAAAGGACACCACCCCACACCAGAAGGGCCTCCCTCGCTGGGAACTTTCCTGCCAGACACTGAACACCTAAGGAAAAATGGTGTCCATCTGCCCAGCACCATGCCTGGTCCAAAGAGACCACGGGTGAAGTTGTAATGAAAATAACACCTTCCCATAACTTCATGTTATGGGAATTACCACAGCAGAAGCCACTTGAACCAGTGGAGAAAGCTCACAAGAAGCAGTGCAAGTGCAGCAGTGACTTGAACTGAGCTGGCTTTGGTGCCCAGTAATTCCATTCGACACACCACCTCTCCTGTCCTAAGTGACCAGCATAACAGATGGAGCCCAGAGTCATGAGGTATTGTGATTTAACCCTTGATAGCCCTTCTTGGAGCAGCAGCAGCTCCCACCACCAAACCAATCAGCTGCCATCACCCAGCCTCCAACACCAAACCCATCCATTCCTCACCACCACAATCACTAGTCTCCATCAACAAGTCCGCCCAGACTCCATCATCAAACTCACTGGTCTCCATTGCCAGACCCACCAGTCTCCACTGCCAAACCCACCATCCAACTCCCAAAGGAGCAGAAATCACTCTCAAATCCAGAAGCATTTCTTGTGCTAAACTCTTAGCCTAATTTTCTCCTTCTTCCCAACATTTCTCCTTCACCTGCTCTCAGTCTTACCAACTCAAACCAACACTGACTACCCTATTTCCCTGTTTTACTAAAAAGTGAGATGAGGAAGGATATTAGTGGAGTGGCTCAGTCCCTGCCAGGTGATTTTACTCTTCAAACCAGCTTGGATGCTGCAAAAATGCAGCAAAGGAGTCTTTCTGCACATGCTTGGGGACTGAGCAGATTTGCTGTCGAAAGGAAACAAAGTGTTTCTGCACATCTGACTGCTCTGCCACTGTTGTGGTAGTGCGTCACTGCCTTAAAGCTGGGAGCAGGAGGGGGCTGCAAGCACCAGCTGGCCTCCAGACACTGTAGCTCTGCTACAGACAGCCTAATCCTGGGGATGATGTACTGAGAGCCCATGGCAGCCACACAACATCTGTTTCAAGTTGGGGGAGAGGTGTGTGTACCCAGCCCAGGGTTGTGCACAGTCAGGAGGGAAGATGAGTGGCCCACACCATGCCTCATGCAGTGTGACAAAAGTCAGTGTGACAGCAGTGAGGCTGTAGAGGAGCCCAGCTGCCCAGCTGACTGTCCTAACCCTGCAGGCTGACAGGGATGAAGAGACAAACACCTGGATAGACAAACACTTCCACGTGCCACCAGCAGCCCTCAACGGCTCAGTGTGAAAGCAAAGCCCTGTGAAGAGCAGCACTATCGTAGCTAGGACAGGCTCTGCATCAGGGTTTCACACAGGATGCCTTGGATTGGCAGCCACTGACCAGGTCTACCCCAGAGCATCTGAGTCTTTTCTATGACCCCACATGAAACAAACATTTCACCAGGTCTTCTTCCAACTCAGCGTGGTTGGAAAGCAGGTAGCCCTGTTCTGGTAATACAGGAAGCCGATCAAAGTGGTTTTAGTCAGAATCAGCACTTAAAAGTTTTCAGGGTTTCCAAGGATCTGTGACAGTTCTGTGCATAGAGTGGTTGGCATTTTCTAAGCAACCTGGAGGAGATAGTAATTCTTTGAAGTTTCTGTCAAAGAGGTCTCTGGTGCAGCACTGCCAAAAGCTGCTTTCCATTAGTCCCAGATAACCGCATTGGGACCAAAAGGCTAGAAAGTTCTGGGCACAAGTATTTAATGTTCCTCCCTTTCTAGAGAGAGCCTCAGCACAGCTGTACCCATGATGACCATGGGATGATGCCCATCTTTCCATGCCTGTACAGGGCATTATGACCATAGACTAATGAGGGTAGAGGGAGCTCAGCCTGTCTCAGCCCTCCCAGGACCTCTGCTGCTGAGCCTAGAAAGCAAATCTCTGACTGTCCCAGGGATACTGGGAAAATATCTCAGGTAACTCCCAGTTATTCAAAGGCACATCACATAAGAAAGGGAGTTGTTGTGGTGGAAGGCCTGGAGCACATATCCTGGGTGTCCGCCTTCTCTCTCCCCTTCTCGGGGTGGGGGGAGAGGCGGGAAAGCAGACAGAAGCCTTGGCGCCTAGCGGTCTGCAGAGGTCACGGTGCTGGACTCGTGCGTCTCCCCTTTTTTGTGGAGTGGCTTCGGATTGGTTCAAGGTGTGTTTCTTGTCTGTTGCTATTGGTCAAAAAACAATCGGTCAAAACGCTTAAAAACCCCAGCCAAGTCGTTTGGGGGCCGCTTTCATTTTGGGCTGCTGTGTGTCTATGCTGCGTGGCAGGGGACTTGTCCTCTTTGCTCGGACAAACGGCAAACCTGATTCCTGTCTGCTCGCCGCACCAAGCCAAGGGACTGAAGGGCTTGCCCCGCGCTGGGGTGTAGCTGTCTGCCTGAACTCGGCCCAGCCGGAGTCTGTCTAACTCTCGCCGAGCCTAGGTGGCAGCCCAGTAGCGGTTTTGCGACACCGGGACGTGCCGACTCGTTGCTCCAGCCCGAGAGGCGACCCCCCCCGCCCTGGCCGTGCGCTGCAGCCGATCGGACTGCTCCAGCCCGGGAATCTGGATCTCGCTTCGTCCAGGGGCTCCACACTCCGAGACTCTCCCGGGAACCACGGAGGATTTGCCTCGCGCCCGTGGATCTCCTCAGACAACGTGTTCCATTGGAACTACGCAGGCAGCAAAGCCCCACGCGTCACCGCCACGTGAAAGCCATCACGTGGCAGGAGCCATATTTTTCTTCATTTAAGCTTTTATGGATAATTTGGATTATAAATACTGAGACTCCGATCAGTGAGTAAACTAAACTCTCTTTTCTAAAGTTCCTAAAGTTCATGTTTGATCTTCAAACAGTGTTTGTGCTGCAGGACTCTCTCTAGTTATTTAAATTTTCTAAAAGTTTACAACAATCATATTAATTAATTTGAATAAATATATATATATATACATTCTGCAAAGACAGTTTAACCAACCGCATAGCAGAATCTATTTATTAATTGTAAATAAGTTTGGGGGAATTTACTTTGTTTAATAAAGTTTGGCTAATATTTTCATATCAGCCTCATTACCATTCATTTGTAACCCAGATCCAAATCCCCCCAAGACAGTTGTTTCTTCTCACTTTTTTGCTAATTTGGTGGTTTGTTTTTTTTTTTAAGGACAAAAACCTTACTATACCTGAAGGAGAAAAGAATGTGAGTGACATGTTTTTTTTTAATTCCCACATTCCAACCACTTTGCAAGTGACAGGGGGGAAAGCACTGACTCCACTACACGGGTGGGTTGAAGGTGGCTTTCCTAGGTCACCAAAGAACCAGCAATGTCATCCAGAAGTGGATTACTGCTCCTGCAGCAAGAGGAAGGGAGACATGGGGGCAGGACATCTGAACACAGGTGTTGCCAAGGCTGCCCCCAAAGTGGTTTCAGCTCAGATCTGGCCTCCTGCACCCAGCTGCCCTTTTCCTGGCAGGGCTGGCTCTTGGTGTCATCACAGTTGGCTGCAGCCAACTGCCCTCCATTGCACGGAGAACAGGCTGGAACTTCTCAGGAGAGAAGGTGGCTTTCCTAGGTCATCAAAGAACCAGCAGTGTCATCCAGGACTCAAGTCTATCCTCATCCAGATGCAATATGCAGGGGTCTACAGAAGTGGATTACTGCTCCTGCAGCAAGGGGAAGGGAGACATAGGGGTGCCATGATCCCTCTCCTGAGAAGTTCCAGCCTTGGCATCATCTGTGTCCAGATGTCCTGCCCCTGGCCTTTGCCACAGCTTCACAAGGCACTGAGTGGGAAATGTGAATGCCAGCTCACTCCATCCATGGTCCTCAGTGAAGGTTTGAAAACACATCAAGTTCCTTTTCCACCTATGACTGTGGGCACAGGGCTTAAAACCGGGGTGCTTTCACGCTTTCCTGCATGCTGTCCTCCCAGAAACTTTACAAGGTACATCCACATTAGCCACTTGATTTCTGCTTACATGTTAAGTAATGACTACGAATTTGCCTGGGGCCAAAGATATCTGTTTATCAACCAGGCAACGAACTGTAGCATGAGAGCACTTTGCTCATAAGCCAGCATGGAACAACTTTGATGACAAAGCCAGTGATGCAGGAGCCCAAAGGAAACCGGAGCAGGAGATTAAATGCCTATCACCTGATTCCCGATGGGAAGAGACTGCTCTCATCAGATAAAGATCAAGAGAAGATGCTGTAGTTAAAAGTAGGTAAATAGGGAATTACACAGTAAAAATGCCGCTTCATCACTTGGGATGTGCAGCTCCTGTCATACTGTGCTATTTAAAATCAGAAGCAGAGCGGCAGTGGAAATGAAGACTTAGGCAATGCTGACAGAGGGAGTGAAGTCCTGGGAGAGCATGGTGGGGGGGGTTACAGCCCTCTCCTCTGACTGAAGGCAGTTGTCTGTCCCCCTTTACACCTGTCATCGCAGCCTGCAATGCAGGGTTCCTGCCTGGCTGCTGCAGCACAGCGCCTGCAACTGCCTGTTGGCCTTTCCATAGCACCTCACCTGCAAAGACTGGGTACTGAGATCAGAGTGGGGAGCTGTTCAGCAGCTTCTGCTGCTCGCTGTCTGCATCCTCCCTGCACTGGGTGTGCTGGGACACACAGGGCTCTCCCAGCCATGCTCCTGCTCCCCAATACTTTCGGGAGCATAGCAGACCGGAGCCATGCTGCCAAGGGACTGAACTGTCCTGTCACAGGGTGGGCCTTCCACCACAGACAGACAGCAGAGTGGGAAACTGCACCACCCCACAAACAAGTAGAAAGCAACAGCAGAGATCTCTTAGAGGTAATTTTGAGCAGGTGCTGCAGGAACAGCAGTGATTTTAAACTGTCAGCCATGGTTGGCTGGGGCAGACCACCCCACCCTTCCTGGCAACTACAAAAACACCCCTCTTGGCACACCTCTGATAAGAGGAAATGCTGTCTGAGCCTGTATCTGTGTTACATTTTGCATCAGCTCATTTTTGGTAAAGTAGGTTTGGCTCCTTGATTTCATAGAAGTTTGGAGGGGTCCCCTGGGAGCAGAGTTTGGGATGTGCATCCAGCCTCTGCTGCTTCCCATGCCCAGCACAAGCAACCAGGGATGTGATGCCTCTTACAACCAGCTAGTGAGCACCTGCCATGTTCCCATTACCTTGCAAATGCACTATGAGGAAGCAAAAGTGGAGTCCTCTGTTCTGTGGGGGTGAGTGTTTATGTTAACTCAATAATGTCAGGACAAATTCTGGAAGTTGTGGGTGGGTTTTTTTTGTTGGTTTTTGGTTTGAGGATGGGGTTTTTTTGGTGGGGTTTTTTGTGTTGTTTTTACAGAATTTCATAAATTTGTTTAGGAAAAAAATGACTATAATTTGTCACTTTCTGCATCGTGAAAGACAGCTGTTCAATCCTGACATAAAACGCTTTTCTAGATGAAGGAGGTGCACAACTACCTGTTTTGCCTCCCATCACCAGGGAAACAGCTGCCTTATAACTGGAGCTGTTGATGTGGCATGAAATAATTTAAACATAAAAATAGGAGCTCTCTGAGTTCAAAGAGAAATCCACCAACAGGTCTCTTGACCCTACTTGTGGAGGAAACAGCACCAACATTTACAAAACCAACTGTTTGTGAACTGTGACTTTAATTCCAGTGTTATGGCTCTGAGACTTCCTCTGCAAAAAGTTATCTAAATCATTTACTCAGTTAAGACCTTCATTACAAATGAGAAAGAACCTTTTCTCCAAACATATGTTTAGCCTCACTTACAGCTCTGTTTTCTGTATGAGGCTTAAGACATGTATTGGGATCTGCCTGTATTTTCAAAAGCAGATGCAGGCTCAAAGCTTAGTGCTGTGGATTTTTGGAAGTAACAAATTTTAGGTTCTTGGCAAATAACGACACACAAACTGCATGGCACCCACTCAGTGGCTCCTGACAGTGTGTGAGACAGTCTGTCACCAGCAGCAGTAGCTGATGCCCAGCTGAAGCACCTGGGTTCTGAAGCAGCCTGTTTCAGGGCCAGAAAGCAGTTTTTTTTTCAAGGAGTTGAGGGAGGATGCTTAGGCCAGGCTTGCCACCACCAGAGGCATTGCCCTAGATGGTTCAGCTTTGGAGAGCTGCAACCTTCTCAGCCCGATGTTGTATTGTCATCAGGTTATATGGGAATTTCTCTGGCTAAAAGAACTTCTTGGGTGGGAAAATGTACTGGGTCAAGGGAAGTTTGACAACTCCTGGTCTTTCTACCTCTTTACATCACGAAAGTATACTCTGGGGTATGCTCAGGCTTTGTAGCATATGCAAATCTCCAAGAGGAATGCTACCTTCTGGGTGGCAGGATGGGACCTGGGGAGGTTTTTGCTCCAAATGATGTAGACAGGGTCTGGCATTAGCTTTGCTCAAACTGTGTTATCTGGAAAGATGACTCAAACCCTGCAGTAGTAAAGATACCTAGATAGAGGTGGCTGGTCATTGTAGAGACATGTGCTTCACCAAGCTGCTTTCTGTCATCCCATATAGGTCATACAGATATCTGACATAGAGACCGAGACCCTTCCTCAAACTACCCCTGAAAGCTTGTTTGTCAGCAGGAATTGTTCTTCATGGTCATAGATAAATGTGCTGTTCAAAATCTTACCACATACCTAATGTCGCTTCTACAGTGTAAACATCTCCTTTGTCAGTCACAGCTGGGGCTGGAAACCTCTTCTGATTGTTTACTTTTTCCCTCCTTCCCCGCTGGAGACTCCACTGCAGCTGCCCCTAAATACCCAACTAGGAATGCATCCTTCTGAAGTAGGATTTCAGTAAGATTCTTCCAATTTCAAAAAGTTCTTTCTATCCAGGTTTCTTTGTGCAAAGGCAAAGAAAGTAGTCCAAAGGAAAAGCAAAATGCTGAGCAATTGTCTTTGCCCAGCACCTTGTTTGCTGGAGCCAACCCTGAGCTGACCTGCAGAGCTGTGCAACAGCAGGACAATGCTGTACACAGTGTCCCTCCTCCTCTGAGTCATCACCTCTAAAATCATGCCAGTGTCTCCAGTTTTTTTTTTTTTCCTTTGGCTTCTCCACATGTATATGCTGTGTGAGCACTGAAGCCCTACAGCAGACCTGGCCCGCTCCACCCCTGAAGATGCTGCTCATGTGAGTATCTCAGAAAAAAAGAAGCTTGCGCTCAGCAGGCTTTCTGCCTGTGGTCCTGATACTCCTACCACAATAATTTTCTGTGTTTCCTAGACAAGGCTGGAGAGCAATTAAAAGGGATTCTGGAGAAACAAGTCAGTCTAGTAAATGCGTATTAGCACTGACTGTATCCACATCACACCAGCAGGCTGAGCTTTCAGAAGATCAAACTAAACCTGACCTGCATCTTGACTGAAATCCCTGCAGGTATACAGAAAATGTTTGCCTGTTGCTTTGCAATGGCTAACAGGCTTGCATTGAGGCTCTGTTTTCTTCTCAAAAGCATGGTTCACTCGGCAAAGCTGCTCATGTCACAAATCACAGCTAGTGACTCCAGTATCTGGATCTCCCGCTTTGAAGTTTCCCTTTCAAAAAGAGTCCTTTCATGTTCTGTGTTTTGATATGCCACAATCATCTTCCCATGTCTTCCTCTGTTCAAGCTCCTCCACCAATTGTGAATTTTATCAGCCTGATTAAAAAGGAAATAATGCAAAGGTTTTCTCTTTGCCATCAGTGTTATGCAGTGTATTGAACATACGTTTTGTTACTGGAGTGGCTTCAGAAGCACTGTCTAATAAAAACCCAGCTCTTCCTTTGCTTAATTGTAAAGTCAATGCCTTAAACCTCCAGGAGATATTTTTCCAAGGAGAAACAAAATTGTTTTTAAAACTGAGCAGTCCTAAAAGTTTATTCTAGTCAACACTGGAGATCAATAGACTCTTCTGGTTTATGTGCTTCAAGGGCTGAAATGGCTGCAACAGATGTTAAGGAAAAAAAACCCTACATTTTTGTAAAGGTGGAAAAAAATAATTAAATGGCCATTTCAAAGCATTGGTATTACTAGGCTGGTAGAAGAAAAAGTTCTAAAATATAAGGAATATGGAAATTACTTCTTTCTTTTAAATGGCACATTTAATTAATGCATATTTGTTGAAAGATCAGATTTGTAAGAAAACCAATTTAGCTTTTCTTGCACTGTCATGTGCACTAAAGACAGTATCAAAGTAAAAATAATTTTAGTGTGTTACTTTGACTTGCTGTTGATAACTAGTAATTATAAATTTAACACCACAATGTATTTTAACAGAAAAAATTCTGGCAGGTGAACACCTTACACAGTGCTGCTGCCACTGCCAAACTAAGGCTTTTGCTTCTACTCTGAATAATTCTTTCCACACCTCTCCCACAAGCTTGGTGAGTGACCCTGGAAAGGGACAGGCACAGAGCAGGTGGGTCACCTGGCACCAGCACCCCCTGCTGTGTCAACTACTGCAAAGTGGAGCATGGACACCTGGAAAAGAGATGGCTCCTTTCTGCGTTCTCTGCACTCCTGGTTGAGCACTGTTGTGCAGAGGAGCTGCCTGCAGTAACTGCAGCCATCTGTGCAACAGTTATAAATAACTAATTATACTGTCTAATATTCCTTTTGCATTTAAATAATCATTGTAATTGCTGGTGGGATATTGTAGTCACACTTCAAGGGAGAGGTGATCTGTGAGGCACTGTCTTAATAGACATGGGATGACAACACATAGAGTTGCGAGTCACTGCTGATACTGCAGCTTTGGAGGATGTGCCCAACTATTTGTGCTGCTAGTTTGTAGACACAAAAGTTCTTTAAGCTTTTACAGAACACCAAGCATAAAATCTAGATGTGCCCCTCCTGGCTGGCCCATAAGAAGTAACCTGCATGAATGCTCAGCTCAGATGTCAGATCTGCCACCTTTCCATGCAAACACAACAGCATGGTTTTGTACTGGCATACCATGAGAGTGAGGATAGGAGAGGGGAAAAAAAGGCAGAAAGTTTTTTCTGACTGTTTTCCTTATGATTTTCCACAAGCATGTGGCTAAGCCTGGCTGATTCAAACATTTTCTGGAGAAGCCACCGATCTGTGTACTTAAAACATGCTGGCACAGCGATTACTTGCCTCTGACTACAGCAAAAAGGCTTTGTAGGGCATTTGGTTTTTCACTCTGCTTCAAAATACTTTCATACTTCTGCCTCTCATTGCATTAAACTGCACCTGAGTTTAGTGGCACTAGAAGATGATTTGGAGCCCTGCAAGCAATTCCTGTTTCTAGCATTGTACCCTTAGCCAGATGGGTGGTGAGGGTACAATGAGTGTGGCAGCTCAGAGGCACAGATGGATGTGGCATGGCTGAAGCTCACAGTTGTGTATGAAGGGAAACACTGTGGAAACGACTAAAGGAAACCCAAAACACACCATGTTTTTTCAATTAAGAAGTCCAAATTTGTTCCTGCTCTACTGGACAGCCACAGACAAGATGTGCATTATTCTTGTGCCAGGAGTGGATCTAGACCTCAGCTCCAGGAATCACAATAAGCACCAATTTTGTTCTCTAGTTTGCTGTCCTTTGTTTTTGGAAATCTGTAAACCTCTGAGCTTTTAAAAATCTGTCACGCATCACTAGCAATGCTGGAAAGACCGTTTCAGAACAAGTGGAGAAAAAAAAAAAAAAAGCCAGTGAATAGAGGAAAAGAAGACTTTCTACTGCTGCTGTGTGAGTTGGGGTAAAAAGCCCTGCCTCAGTAACCCACTTCCTTCCTGCCACTTGCTATTTTCCTGTGGGCACCGGGTGACAGCAGAGAAGCCTCCCTGCTACCCAAAAGGCCAGTTCAGTAGTTTAGTGATTGAATGGGGAAGGACTCTCTGAGCCTCCCTCAGGGTGCTGCAAAGCTGCTCCAAAACATTTGTGAGAAAGACAGAGGGAGGAGCAGGCACTCACCTGTGGGTTGGGAGAGCCACTACTGAAACACCATGGGAAGAACCAAAGGCCACATGGGAAGGCTGAAGCAAGTACCTCCTCTCTACGTGCGCAGTGCTGGCAGGGCTCTGCATGGACGGTTACAAGTTCAGCACCTGCTTACCTTTACATAGCTATTTCCATAGAGAGGCAATTTAAAGCAGCTCAGACAGGAGCTGAACTTAATGTTGTTCAATTACCTGTGAAACCTAGCTGGCAGGAATGATTTATGAACGTTTCAGTAAAATTCATTTTGATGCAAACACAGCCAAGAATATTAAAGAGCTGGACCCTGCAGCCCAGAGTTCCAAAATGAAATAGAACAGCATTTTTCTTTGCCCACACTGTAAACAACACAGAATGCAAATAGCTCTACTGCTGACTAATCAAATTTTCTTTTTATTATTTTTATCTAAAATCAGACTTTATGCAGTCTCCTATTTCAGCCTGTCAAACTGATATCCACCAATTCAAAATAAAGCTGCTAAACTGGTAAGCATAAGCAACTCTCTACCATGCTGTTAGCCTTCTAGGTCCATGAGCAGTAAGAACCTAACCCAATCAGTGACTAATTCTAGGCTGACTCTTCCAACTGTGGAAGCTGCTCAAGGCCCAGCAGATTTTTTTTCCAAAAAACTTCCCAAGACCTTTTACGTGATTGCTGCCTATTTGGTCTGTACAACCTTTCAGGGGACTTTTTTGTTTTCCTATTCAAAGAGAAAGCATTTTAAGAGTAGGGTTTTTTTAAAGAAACAAAGAATTGTGATAAATGTTGCATTGATTTTAATTCGTGACACCCTCACACAAAAGAAAAAAAAACAACCAACCAAAACCCAAACAAACAAAACTGAAACACCACCACTACCAAACCAACCAATTGAAAACACACAGATATAAAAAAAAAAAACCAAAAAACAAAAGGAACTACCAAAAGCCAACAAACAAAACACGTGGGTTTTGGTGTTTTGTGGGTTGTTTTTTTTTTTTTTTCCTTTCTCCTTGTCTTCCCAGTTACTAACTTGGACTGCTTTCTGGGTTAGACCATTCTGATCTTCAGAAATAGTAAAAAGGAGTGAGAATACAACCAGCAGCCCAAGAAATTTGGGTCATGCAGAGAATCCACTAATCTAATAGCTCAGTAAGCAGAGACAAAACCAAACTCCTTTCCAGACAACTCACTGACTCCCTCTCTTTCGGATTATCTGAGGCAGGGGCTGCTAGCACCATTGCGTGATACCTGCAGCATCACACATCGGTTTAAGACCAGTTGCTGCACTTCGTTACAAAGAGGCATCCGCTGCATTCGAGGATGCTTTAATCCGTGTACTGTCACCTAATGATGGGTTTAGAGACGTCTTATCTGCCAGATACCTGTACAGGCGCATCCCTAGCCAGCGGGCTGGGGAACGAGAGCCAGTCGTTATCGGAGATCTGTAAGAGTCCAGGCCGGGGGGATCCGAAGGGACTCGAGGGGTGACAGGGAATGGCCTTGGCCAGGCCCGGCCCTGGCCCTACGCAGGGGCTGGCGTTCTGCCATCAGCTGCGGAGCCGGGGTGCTGTGCGCGGGGTGGGGCCACGGGGGTGCAGCTGCCCCTCAAAGGCGATGCCTCGGGCGGTGTATCATCTTGGGAGACCACTACTAGGGACCCTCCTCGGGGGTGCATCTCCCCGCCCCCGAGAGCCTTTCTCCGCTCCGGGAAGATTACATGCTACCGGGGGATGCCCCCACCGGGGGATGCGCCCAGTAAGAGAAGT